>PVHX01000685.1:0-227333 GCA_004024805.1 Geosciurus inauris
ACTGGGATTTTGTCTGAGATTGCATTGACTTTTAGGATAATTTAAGGATACCTGATATCTGAAGAGATTCAAATCTTCCCATCTCTGAACATGGTATAGCTCACCATTTCTTTGGATGCCTTTAATTTCTCTCAACTAGAAACAATAGTTTCTAGTTTCCAATGTAGCGATCTTGCATATATTTGTTAAATTTATTCCTAAATATTTTATGTTTTTTAATCCCCAGTGTTTGAATTTGAAGATGCAGAGCCTTCAAGCACAGAGGGCAACTGTAAATAAATATACATCTGATTTTTATATATTAACTTTATACCATGAAATAATCTCAAATGCATTTATTAATTTTAGCAGATTTTCATAGATTCCTTGGGACCTTCTATGGAAGCAATTATGTAATCTACAAATAACAGTTTTACTGTCTCTCCCGTCTTTATACTTTCTTATTTTTCTTTCCCCATTGAAAGAGCTAGTACCTTCAGTATTACACTGAATGTCAGTGGTGAGAATAGGCAAATCTTGCTTCATTACCAGTCTTAGGGAAAATGCATTCAATATTGCACCATTAAGTATGATGTTAGCTATAGGACTGTGTGATTCTGTGTGTACTTAAAATTTAAGCCAGAATAGCACTTTATTTACTTAGAATGAGATTTACAAATGTGGCATAAACTGAACAGAGTCATTTCCTCTGGTTTTTCCCCTGACAAGGAATCCCATATGTAAAGTCAGATTATAATCAAAACATTTTTGTTGAGCATAGACATCAACTGGAAATATAATAATGTTAAGATTTGAGAGAGATAGCCAACCTAGGAAAGCCAATCAAGAATATAGAACCTCAAAACAAAATATGCATATGTACATTTATTATTTTTAGTACATCATTTGAATTTATATCATCTATGTAAGTTTGTGTTTTTTCCAGTTTTATTGAGGTATAATTGACCAATAAAAATTGTATGTTCCTACCATATACAATGTGATGTTTGAATACATGTACACATTGTTAAATGATTGCTACAATCAAGCTAACTTATCCATCACCTTACATAGTTACCAGTTTATGTGTATGGTGGGCACACTGAAGTCTATTTTCTTAGCAAATTTTAATTATAGGACATATTATTACCAATTATAGCCACTATGCTATAATAAATAATAGTCACATTAGTACTTGTTCATCTCATAACTAAAGGCCTATTACTCTTTGACTAGTATCTCCCTTTCTTCCCAGCCACCAGCCACTGGTAACCACTATTCTCCTAAACAGCACAATCTTATTTACCGTAGAATCTTTATCACTACCCTAGGTACATGTATGAAGACACGAATGGTGTGACTCTATTTTGTTTGCAACCAGAGAGATGGAAAATTGAGTTCTACATATGTACTATGACTTGAAATGCATTTAAAAAAATAAATATTTTAAAAAATGTGGAACTCATAGTACTGGGGATTTTTAGGTATCTTTTATCAAATTAAGAAAATTCTTTTCTATTTGTTGGCTGAGAACTTTTATCAGAAATCGATTTTGAATTCTTAAATACTTATTCAGTGTCTTCTAAAATGATCACGCGTTTTGATTTGTTTTTTCTTCTATGCTGTTAAACCAACTTTGCATTCCTGGGATAGCCTTGCAATGTTTTCTTGTCACCTGGAATTTTTGTTTTATAATTATTAAAAGCACAATTTATGTGTCTGTAGATATGAAAGTAAAATGGCACTCTCAGACATAGATAAAAATGGAAATATAAGTTACACAAATAGGTTTGAGTATTCATAAAGTTTCTTTACATTTAAAGTCCAGATCTTGCCAAATCATTTTTTATCTCTGAACCATCAATGTCTGTCTGCTTTTCCACACAATGCTTTCCTCTTTGCCCTCAAGAGGGTGAGTGACATAGAATTTACTAAAAGAATGCTCCACTTTGACCTTCAGGGTTTTCTTCCAGGTTGTCATCATCTTTGCCATAAGGCTGGATGCCATGTGCAAACATTGACAATCACATAATGACTGCTGTCTCCCAGTTGCAGCCATTATGATTTAGGGAATGGTAAAATGTCAACAAAACATACATTGTAGAATTGCTAAATGTAATAACAATTTTAATTTTCCCCTGTATTACTAGAGGGACTCATAATGGAGATTTTATTTACTGCATGATACATTTCTGGTCATGTTTGAAGTTTTATAGGAGTAAATATTATTGGGGAAAAAATTAGTAGAAACTTTAAAGAAAATTAATTAAAAGTCTAAAGGAATAGCTTATAAATTTTGATGTCTACTTGTATCTTTAGAAAGTTTACAAATAATGGGGACTTTGGAAGATCATGTAGTCCACAGAACTCATTAAACAGATGAGAACATTGGTACCTGAGGAGTCCATGGACTGAAAGCCCTAGGGAGCTTCTAAGAAGCTTGGTGCATGTGATCACCATTATGCCACCCGTGCCTTCACGTTGCCTGATAGGTAGTTGACACTCAGTAAGTACTTTCTAAGAGAATGAATTAATGAGGCATAGAGGCGGGATTAACTTCTTCAAGATCACATGGAAGAGACTTACCAGCTAAGGTGGAACTAGAATTTGGAATCCTGACTCCATCTGTACATACTTGGTCATTTACCACATCCAACTAAGAGTGGGAACAGTTGAAGGACTTAGTTTTTCTGACCCTGCAGAGGCTGTGTGTGGGGGGGGGTTGTAATTTTGCATCCTGTGTATACACCAGGGATCTTACATAATACAGCATCAAGTACAAAAGTCTGGACCTCATTATCATAGCTTAATGGGAATTTCTGCATCCCCTTTTCCTATGCCAGTGTGCCAGCTGCAGTGTGTGGCTATTAATCATTCCTGTTAGCCAGAATGCATCTCAGTGGCACGTTGTGCATTATTAAATTATGCCATCGCTCACTCTTGGGCTGCTGTGTTTAACTGCATGGAAAGAATTACTGATCAAATCTCCCCAAATACTTTTTCCCTAACACAAATCAAACCTTCTTTCTTTGAACAAAGTTCATGTGGAATGGATAATGAAATTCCATGGATAATGAAACCATCTCCAAGTCACACCAACACGATCCAACCCCCTTCTGATCTTCCCTGCTAAACTCAGGCATCTCCATGTTCCCTGTCCCAGTTCTTTATTGTTACCAAGTCCATGACAAATGTTCAAGCTGCACTTCAAGCTGCCAGTCACTCCTGGCTTTCCCTCAGTCTTCCTCATCTCAGCAAATGGAACCACCATCTACCAAGATATTGGAGCCAGAAATAGAGAAATTCTGGCTTCAGTGCTTTTCCTCAATTGCTAAGCCATAGTAAAATTGTGGGTTTATTTCCTATCTCCAAAGAAATCCCAAATATGTGCACTTCTCTTCATTCCTAACTCTGCTTTGGACTGCCATGTCTTTCACTCAGCAGCTTCTTGCCTGATCTCCAGGCATTCGCTCTTGTCCCCTACAGCTATTCTCTCCGCAACAGCCAAAATGACCTAAAAGCACAAATAAATTACGTCTTTTATCATATCAAAATCTTCCAATGCCTTCCCATTTCTAATGGTATAAAATCCAAATGATTTACCACAGTCAACAAAGCACAGCACAATCTACTCCCTGCCTTACTCTCCAACCAGAGCATGGGGACTCTCTCTCTCACTGACCAAGTGCCAGCTCCACTGACATTTCTTCCCTTAACGATACCAAGCACCTGCCTTCTTCAGGACCCAAGGACATGCTGTCTCCTCTGCTTGAGCCTCTCGTAGGTTGGCTTTTCACATGGCTGGACCTTTGTCACAGTTGGCATGTCACCTTCAATGCTGTGTCCTGAAAGAGGCTTTCCTGAGCTCTTTATACCAAACAAGACCTTGCCATGATTTCTTGTTTCTTTTCTAGCATTTATTACAACCTGACAGTCACTTTCTTGGTCCAGTTATTTGTTTTTAATGTTTCCCCTTGTTAAACTATAAGCTTCTTGAAGATAAAACTTGGTATTATCCTAGTACATGTATGTGTGTGTATACATTTATACATATATACACATGCATGCACACACATATACACAGCTATTGCAATAAGATTTCACATCCTCCATGAAATCTTCCTAGCCTGCTCCAACCTCACCCACCTCACACCCTCTGCTTTGTCTTCACTGGCTGCAGCACAGGTTCCCATAACTGTACACATCACCATCTCCACTGCCCTTCTGGGTCCCCCTCATCTGTCCAACATGATTGCAGCTTTCCTTGTGAATGGGATTCCTAACTCTTTTGCATACTTTTTTCCTATAAATAGTGGATGAAATTCATATACTTTGATTTATATTTTAGGGACTTTTCTATGTCTTGTTTTTTCTTATTGGTCAAAGGTAGAAATTTATTTCAAGTTTTAAGCCAAAGGGGGAATTTATAGTAACTGATTAATGTCAATGAAAGGGCCAGGACAGTGCTATCTTCAGGCATGATTTAGGTGCTCCAGGGATATTACCAAGACTCAGTCTCTCCCATTTTCTAGCTCCTCTCTTCTTTGAGTTTGCATCAATCTCAGGCTTTATCTGGTAGCAGGATTGCAGCCAGATGCTCCATCCACATTTTCTCTTACCTGGAAGCACTGATGTTTATTCTAACTTGGAGAAAGGATCAGATCACCTGCTCACTGTTAGGCCACCACTGAGGCCAGGGAAAGCTAATTTCCTAAATGTCTTTGACATGGCTTCCACCTCCATGATATGGGAGAATGGATGATCCCTAAATCAAAACCAGGATGAGATGGAAGAAAAGAGAATAGATGCTTGGAAGACAATTGGTTCACTTGATAAACATTTATGGGCTCCTCCTGTGAACAGATGCTAGAGATACAAAGATAAGTAAGCTCTCAGGTCTCAGCCCTGGAGGAACAAGTAAGGAAAATAGACAAGCAATCACTGTGGGCAGTGAGACAGACACTAGGGTAAAGGTAGATGTCAGGTAGTGTGGCAATTTACACAAGAGAGGAGGGTTTGGAGGTGACAGGTATTTGAACTGGGTCTCAAGAGAGCAGCAATTGCTGGATGAACAAGAAGGGAAAGATTCTCTCAGAGGAATGGAATAAAGTCCCAGAGATGCTAAAAAGAAGGGCCTTGTGTCTGTGCTGGGCTCGGAGGAGGCATGAGCACAGGGATGTAGGAGGAAGATAGGTTAGTTTAGGAAAAGAACCTGGTGCATAGTTTGCAAGTGGTAGTTTGTACCTAACCCAGATGATAACTGCTTTTTTGGCCAGTATAGCATTTTAAATTTTTTAATAGTGTTCAACTCTAGAAATTAGGAGAGTGTACATCAAACCTAAATTTCCAGCAGCTTCTCTTAAAATATTAAATGTGGCATTCTAGGCCCATAGTTCCTCGTGTCAGTCACCTACTAAAAGCCAGTGGCCCATGGTAGATGGGATAAGGTAGCTCCCCCTCCTGCCAGTGCCCATCCAGCTGTCATTCATACTGCCTTCCTAGCCATGAAATAATAATAATAATAATAATTATTATTATTATTATTATTATTATTACTAGTATTATTATTATTCCTCTTCCTCTTCTTCTTTTTGAGAAAAAGGAAAAGTAATGTTTATTGCTTTGCTAGCAAAGGAGAATCACAGGGGGCTCCTATCTCAGGGGTTGTGATTCTGCCCATCAGCAGGAACAGGGGGCTTTTAAAGAACGGGACTCAAAGGCTATGTTCCACATGTTCTCTGTTGGAGATGTAATTCACTTGTTAATTTGGGATACAGTCATTTCTGGGATCTTCTGGTACCATCTGGATTCCTTCATTCCTGTGGTGGATGCGTGTACTCAAGGACAGATACATCTGCCTAAAATGGGAAAGAAAGGTAATGATGTTTTCCCCAAGATTAGGGAGGAGGAGAGATTAGAAAGGAGCAGGGAGAAGGGAAGAGAAAGAAACATGTCCATTTTAAAAATAAGTTGCTGTTACATTTCCCCACTGTCAATTTCTATGTTCCATTTCTATGGAAAAAATGGGCAATAACATCTCCAAGCTGCTTCCTGCTGAAAAGGGGTGAAGTTGGGGGAAGTAACCTAAAGTCCTAGCCATGGGACTCACTTGAGCTTCAGACCTCCAGCCTGATGAAATCGCTTGACTCTAGATTGATGAGTAGACTTTGTGCCAAGCTAAGGCATTTAGATTCTATCCTACAGCCAATGAGTATCCACTGACAGTTTTAAAATAAGTGAATGTCATAGTTCTTATTCATCTTTATATTTTCTCCAGCAATTAGCACAATGGCTTGCACAAAGCAGGTGTTAAGTCATTATTGGATGAATTAATTAAAGAAGGAATTAATCTTAAAAATTAATGAGTAACATCCATTTTGGAAAACTTTTTGGCAGTCTGCATCAAAGCTGAATAAACATTAATCCAAAACCTAGTAATTTCACTCCTAGGAATATGTACAGCAGAAGTGTATACTTGCACTTGCTAGAATACATAGACTAGAATGCTCATAGCTGCCAAAAATTAGGGGGAAAAACCCCAAGTGATCATCAATAGCAGAATGGATAGATAAATGGTGGTCTGATCTGACCAGGGAATACAAGTATGCAGCAATGAGAACAGATGATTTATAACCACATTTGAAAACGTGGATAAATCTTATGTGCATAGCACTGAATGGAAGAAATTAAAGAAGGCCTACTTTTTGATTCCATCTATACACAGCACAAAAACATGGAAAACTCTTCCATCCCACTAGAAGTTCATATAATGGTTACTCTTAGAGAGGTCTTAGTGGCCAGAAGGGAGCCTCTGGAAGGTTCTAGAATGCTGTCATGCCCTGATTCTGGATCTGAGTGCTGATAAACAGATGTGTTCAGTTTGTGCCACTTTATTGGGTCACACCCTCAGATATGTGCACCCTTCTACATGCAAAACGAACATACGGGTCCCTTGCTAAAATCTTGCAACGTCGAGAAGAGTGGGGCTCCACAGATTCCAGACCAAATCTATCTGTTCTCTTCTCATAAACAAGCCTAATAACCTGGTAAACATATCTTTTATTAAACTGATTAATCTGGAAAGACAGGAGACACCTTGGAGGTGTGGGGACCTGGGGAACAGCCAATCTGGAAGTGAACAGCAACATTAGACCAAGAAATGAGTGGGAGAGACCTCAAGGCTCCTACGGTTGGCGGGCCTGGGACAGGACCACCAGACCTAATTAAGGCACTTGGTGAGAATTAATGCTCTTCCAGCACATTAGCGAAGTTTGGGAACTCAATTAGATATCACACACTGCGTGAGGAAAAAGAAATTAGTCTGCTGCCGGGTGCATCCATTCGATAGAGCTCTATTGAGTACTACTTGCTAAGAGCCAGGGTGGCTGGATTCTGGGGAGGGGATGGCCACAGGGGAAAGGGCAGGCCTTCCCTCTGGATGCTCATGGTACAGTGGGAGAGAGGGACAGCAGGTTGCTCCAGAGAGCCATTCTGAAGTGCTAGGAACACTGTAAGAGACAAAGGACAAGCATAAAGGGCTTTGAATGGTGTGTGGTCTTTAACCTCCAGATACTTCTTTATGGTGGGGATGGTGGTGGTGATGGGGGAATGACTATAAAGATTTTGAAGAAATGAGGAACACAATCCAATCTAGTCTGAGAAGCATTAGTTAGGTTATCCTAGGGAAAAGGATAACCCTGAATGGGGATTACAAATTCAAATGCCTACAGAGTTGAGCATTCAATGAGAGAAGACAGCCAGGGGATATTGTCAGTGCTAAAATAAGTGAAGCTGCTAATACAGTTACAGACTGTACTTACCAAGACAATAGGAGACAATAGGGTATGGTGAGGACTGAGGCAAACTGGTGGTGCATCTAACGGGGCAATTAATATTCAACATCAGCTGATCATTGGCATATGGAGACATGCAGTTCTTCTAGAGAAGCTAGAAATCTGAGTGTTCATATGCACAACGACAATCTAGTCTGATTTGTTTTGTTTTGGTTTGAATGTTTTGGGGGTTTTTTGTTTGTTATTTTGGCTTTTTTTTTTTTTTTTTGAATTACACTAATTATATCTGAAGGCAGATTAGGGCAGCAGTCGGTGACCTCTGAAAAATAAAAATCCACATAACTTAGTCTACTCCATTGCCACGTCCTAGGGAGTTTGGTAAAACACTTGAGGGAAAGAATATGTCAGGACATACAAATACTTTTTTGCAACAGCGGAAAAGACCTGGAGCAGCTGCGACGGTTGTGTGTGGGAGATGTCTGGGGTATATTCGGAACAACATTGATCATCACCACGGTGCTTTGTGTTTCTAAGTCTCATTCATTTGTTATCTGCGCTGCTGGGTTTTTTGCCATCAATATTTTGGGTGAAGAGAGACATCTCCCTCTAATGACGCCCTAATCGTTACTAATTTCCTCTGCATGGATTGTGCGCCATCAGGTATAATGAGCACATTTGCTTTTAATGTTCCTGCTACAAAGAGTTCCTGGGAAATGGCTCAAAGGCACGTGCTCAAGCCGACAGGGGGAAGCTCAGGAGCAGAACCACCTGGGAGTGACAAGGAGGTCAGCAGGTGACAGGAGAGCCCTCCAGCCAGGGGTGGGACTAGAGCCAGCTGGGCCTGAGCCCCTCCTGGCCCCTGCGGCTCTAACTCACATTAATAATCTCAACTCCCTGATTTGCAATTAACCCAAAAGCTCCGTAATGATAATGGGATACGCGCATAATTTGGCACCAGAAGACGATAGGTCGGCAGGGCTGGGATCTTTATTAATCTCTCTCTCTTGTCACTCTGAGTGAGGTGTCATCTTCTCCCAGTCTCACTGCAGAGGGGACCTTGGCCCTCCAGGTATCCCAGCCCGGGATGACCCAGTACGAGTGGCAACTGAATTCTCCATGGCGATGCCAAAGAGGGGTCATGACCCGCCTTTCCCTCCTTGCTGAAGGCTGCCACAGTCATGTTTAGTGTGGCCTCTGTGATGTTCTGGGGAAAATGTGAAATCTTCATTAACGTTTACAAAGTAGGAGCATTCTTACAAACATCTAGATTTCTGGCTTCGTTAGATAAATGTGAGTATCTGGCCATCCTGGGCTTCCATTCCATAAGGCAGGATAGGAATGATGCACGTGCCCAACCCAGCACATCGTCTGCAACCAGAGAGGTGCAATCTGGCCCCCTTGTTGATCTCTTAGAAAGATCTAGTATGAGCAGCCTCCAGGGAGGTTCTCTCCCACTGTGTCCAGGCTTTGCTGTCTCCCAGCCCCTGCCCACAGCTCTGCTGTAGGACCGACCACACCCCTGACAGGTGCCCCAGCTTCTGACTCTCAGGATGCAGCTCTTGCGCATCGCCAGCCCAGCCCAGGAGATCAGAGGAGCCTGCAAAATGAATTCCAAGTTCCCAGCAGATGTTCACCTCAGCAACTTTCCCTGGGTTAATGCAGCTCTGCCTCCACCCATGCCCACTGCCTGCCTACCACCCGCCCTATCCTGGCTTCCACTCTTTCTTCGTTCTTCCCACAGGGCAGCCCCCGGGATGTGCTAAAGCCCCAGCAGCCTATCAGAGTCCTCCCACTACCCTCCAGTGGCCCCTGTGGCACTGACCTGCCCACCCCTCCATCCTCATCTCCCACTATCCATCACCCTGCCTGGAACATTCTAGCACTGTCCTCTTGTGGTGGATTCGTCCATATCCCTCTCAGGAAACATCTCTGATGGCACCGCCCTAGGCAGCTCCCCCATCCAGCCACTCATCCCTGCTGTCTGCTGTGTTTCCTTCAAACACTTCCTAACGATCTGTTCCTAGGTTTTTCTATAACATCACTTGTTTCCTTCCTGACTTCCGTATTGGTCAGCAAGCCCCGTGGGAGGAGGGACCTTGTCCACCTTAGAAACTGCACATAGAACAGTATCTGGGCAGAGAGGAAGCCAATAAATGGGAAATGCATGAAATACCACCCAGTAAAATCTACCCCTGTGGTGCATGCTCTCCCTCCGAGACCTCACTCCAGCACAGGAGGGTCACTGTCCACGAAAACTCTTTAGGATCTGCCTGTAGTTCTGGGGTGATGTTTCTGGATGGAAATTAGGGTCTGTGGTGGCACCTGCTACCTCCCCATTAGAGTCCTCCTCAAGTCCCTTCCTAGAACTGTGCCCTGAGAATGAGGCCAAGGTGCAGACAGTGCATGGCACAGTGAGGAGTGGACACCACTCTGGGCCTCTGAGAGCTTGCTCCAGAGCAGGACTGAGCCCCGTGCAAAGAGTAGAAAGCCTTCAACTCATTTGGGTCATGGAGCAGGAGGCAGGGCCCGGCCTCAAATTCTGACTGCTAATGCCCAGGGAGCCCTGTTTTCACCCAGGCAAGGGAACAATGCATCATTTGCAGTAAGGGCCATAATGCGTCACAGCTCAGCAGACAAGATTAGTTCTTTGCTGACTCTGAAGCAGCAGGAGACAGAACAATGTGTTACCTAGACTTATTTGTATCTATAAGAACTTCCAGATCAGAGTCATCCTTACCCTCAGTGGAAGGCTCCATCATAGCTAAAGAGAGTTCAGAGCTAGATTTTGTGGGTTCAAACCACAACCCTACTACCTGTTAGCTATGTATTCCTGAAAAGGTAACTTAACCTCTCTGTGCTTCAGGTTCATCCCAAGTAAAATGTGTATAAACTAACTACATTCTTAAGATTTTCACATGGATTCAGTTCATTAATATGTACAATACGAGCCAGGCACAATGGTTCATGCCTGTAATCCCAGCACTTTGGGAGGCTGAGACAGGAGAATCGCGAGTTCAAAGCCAGCCTCAGCAATGGCGAGGCGCTAAGCAACTCAGTGAGACCCTGTCTGTACATAAAACACAAAATAGGGCTGGGGATGTGGCTCAGCGGTCGAGTACCCCTGAGTTCAATCCCCGGTACAAAAAAAAACTATATATACACACACACACATATGTATATATATGTACGATATGTATAAAGTAGCATTTGCCCTCAGTAAACCCACGTGTTTAGAGGACACATGAAGCAGAGGAAACCACTCACCTCATGGCAGCCAGCAGGAAAAGAGAGAGTGAGAGAAAAGGACCAAGGTCCCAAATCCCCTATAAGGATATTTGTCCATTTACTTAATTAGGCCCTTAAAGTTTCCACCACCTCCCAGCAGTACCGAGCTGGAAGGCAAGCCTTTAACACTTGGGCCTCCAGGGGACATTGCGGACCCAGTCCCTTCCCTGCTCTTCATCGGGCTCAGTCCTGCTCATGCTCCAATTCTCCGCTCACACCTCCCTCTGGAGCTCCCCGTCACCACTCAGTTGCTGGCTCATGCTCTCTCACTGACGGAGTTCTATCCTCATGAAGTTCATCCGTGGAAGCCCTAATCCCCAGTACTTCAGAACGTGACTGTATGTGGGGACAGAGCCTTAAAGAGGTGACTGAATTAAAAAGCAAGTATTAAGGTGGATCCCAATCCAGTTTGGCTAGTGTCCTCACGAGAAGGGGAAATTTGGACCCACAGAGACATCAGGGATATGCTCCCACATTTGAGGACACAGAAAGAAAATGCCCATCTGCAAGCCAAGGAGAGAGAGCTTACCAGAAAATAAACTTGCTACAGCCTTGACCTTGAACTCCCAGCCTCCAGAACTACGAGAAAATATATTTCTGTTGTTTCAGCCACCCAGTTTATGTTATTTTGTTATGGCAGCCCTGGCAAACTGATACACACTCTGTCAAAGACGTCTGTTCTTTTTCTTTATACACACATCCTGATTTGTGAAATCACCTTTGTGATGAATACTACTGCTGCTCATTTCTGTTTCAGGACCTGGGAGAACTAGACTTCCCAGGTCCTGGTGGTCAGCAAAGTCTGTGTGACTCACTTTTGCTGAGGAAACATGAGTGGATGTGACACACATTACTTCCAAGAGACGGCACAGAATTCCCTGAACTCTTTCCTCTCTGGAACAATCATGGGGTACCTGTTGACATGGACATGTCACGATAGCAGAGTGACCTGCAAAACTAGCCAACACATGAAGGACAAGGGCCTCCATAGCCACCTGGACCTGCAGTAAACTTTGAGCAAAAAATGAGGTGTGATAAGTCACTGAGGTTTTAAGTTGTAATTGGGACCTAACTAGCCCATCTGGCCTGATGTGATATTTATTTGTATTTTCTTTACTTCTCTCTGTTTTTGCCAATAGAATGTACGTTCTGTGAGCATGAAGAGCTGGCTCTTGTATCCCCCCTCTGAATCACCAATTTTTTTTTTTTGTTGGGGGTGGGTACTGAGAATAGAACTCAGGGGGACTCGACCACTGAGCCACATCTCCAGCCTTATTTTGTGTTTTATATAGAGACAGGGTCTCACTGAGTTGCTTAGTGTCTCACCATTGCTGAGGCTGGCTTTGAACTCATGATCCTCCTGCGTCAGCCTCCCAAGCCACAGGGATTACAGGTGTGCACCATCGCGCCCAGCTCACCAATGTTTTATACACCAACTGGCACAGAGTGAGTGCTTAGCAGAATTTAATACAATGTATGAATCTGGGATCCGCCAACATCCACAGGCTTGGCACAGTGCTGGCTAAGTGTTCTTTGACTAAGCAGAATGGATTGGAGGGGAGTCTCTTCCCCGGAAATGCTGATTCCCCCTGTTCCAGACCCCCAGCCATCCCTCTTCCCCAGAGTAAGATGTCACCTGCTTCACAACTGCCACTGCAGCTCTGGGTTCCACAACCCTCCATTTGTTATCTCAGGATTAGCAGTCTGGCAGGTTATGCTGTAGCAGCACTTACACTGTGCCTCGTGAGGACAATGACCACACAAACAGGACAGACAAGGCTCTTCCCCAAATGCACATGCAACACATGCAGGCAGAGGCATTTCTGAAGGCCCACCGAGTGATAGAGTAGGAAGACAGCCAGGAGCCCAGCAGGCCCACCTGTGTCTCTGCTGCCTCTCCAGGAAGCCCTCTTATCCTGGCCCCTCAGATGCGGTGTCCGTGTGAGCAAGAGGGGACACTGTTCTGAACACTTTGGAAAGATCAGAACGCACGCTGCAGGGACCACACCCTTGGCCTACTGGTGGGAGGTCAGCGGTGGCCAAAAGGATGCATCTTACCTCAACTCCACTAAATAACACTGCTTTAGAGAGGGTCTGAGGCTGATCCTGTCAGAAAAACTGTTATCAGTGTGTGAAGACCACCCCAGCCCCACACTCGGCTATGGGGTGGTGATGGAGAGGGAGGGGAAGCATGCAGGCCACCTTCCATCATTCCCATGACAAATACCCAAGAAATGCTGACGGAAGTCGATAAGACATTAACCTTCAACTCTCCTCCTAAAGAACCAAAGAATACCTGAAAACGAGAAGCCCTAGCCTGGTCAGTAACTAGAGACTGAGCAAGAACTCTCTGGCCAGCTCTCTGCAAAGAGAGATAAGGGACTTGGTCCCTGCCTTCAAAAGGTTTGTGTGTTGCTCCAGATGCGCGCGCGCACACACACACACACACACACACGAGCCAGTATAGTCACTCTTCCTTTGCAACCATGAAAACAAAGTCTATCGGAGACCTGCTGTTTGGAGTGAGGACAACAATGAACAGACTAGCCCCAGAGAAGAGATGCTGATGTATATACACATGTCAGAGGTCTGCCACCTCCTGCAGAGGGCACTGTTGAGACCAGGGGAGATGGCATGAAAAGGCAGAGTCACTAAAACCCTTGGCCATGGACAAGCCACCTGTACAATGTTGACCATAATGCTGTACAATTTCTTTTATTGCGTACTCAGTCATTTTTGTAAATCAACTAACTTTTAACCTTAAATATATTCATTCATGAAAACAAACTGTATGAAGTTCCTATCGTGAAAAAGCCATATCATTTGCCATCGAGTTTGTCAAAGAATTACCTCACTGTTGATATCTATCTCAATGCCTCCTGAAATCAGCTGCATGACATTTTGGGGACCACTGCTCCAATGGAAAGAGAGCTACATTTAAAACCAGGATAGCTGGTGGAAGTCCTAGTGTGTCCTCTAAAAGTTACGGTCACTTATTGTGACCTGGCTGTAAATACATACGTCTCCCCTCATCCTTATCATACCCCAGGACAGGTATTCAAATATCCATTTCTTGAAGAAGAAAACTGAGCCTCAAAGAGGTGAAGTCATTTGCCCCAAATCACACAGTTAAAAAGCCTCAGAAATAGTATTTATACTCACATCTGGCTGACCTAGAACACCACTCTGACCTCACCAACCTGATAGGCTTCTGTGTGGGCATCTGTAAGGTGGAGGGAGGATGGGTACCCGACCAGATGTCCGCTAAGATTCTTAGACTTCAGAGGCGACAGAGGTCACACCTAGAACACATTCCCACTGCAGGACCCAAGGAGTCCGAATTAAAAGAAGCACTTTGGGCAGAGAGACCCAAGAGGTAAGGAAATTCCTTACCAAAAGGTAAGGAAATTACTAGAATGTTCTGATTAATACAGTGCACTAGAATGATTGACTATATGCCTGAAAGAAAATGCAGATCTCTACCTGATGCTATTTACAAGAAACTCCAGGTATACTGACAATTTAATTGTAAAAAGGACAAAATATTGAGCACTAAGTTACATCTATTTCTATTGTCCACGATGTATTAAATGGGGAGGGGGCAAGCTACAAAGAAATATACAGTAAAATCCCATTTTACTATATATAATGGGATTTTACTATATATTAAATTAGACAATAAATTAAAAGGCTACAGAAAATATATATATATGTCTGTGTCTGTCCAGGCTTGGAGAAAGATCTGGAAATATCATCACCCACGCTGAGTGCCTCCCGTTGGGCAGGGAGTCTGGGGTGGAGGAAGAGAGAGGAGTGGAGGAGATAGAAGATGGAATTCTTTTAAAAAGTTCATTGCAGAACAGAAGAAAAAATAACATAAGTAAAAATACAAGCTACAAAATACTATCTACAACATTGCTGCAAATAATTACAAATTAAGTAACCATGTTAGGCAAAGGTTATAATTGAATAAACCCAAATAAATATATTCATTTGATTAGATAATAGAACTGCACCCAGTTTTATATCTTAGACTTCTGCTAGTTAACATTTTTCTTTGTAATATTGGAACACAAAAATAATGTGTTTTCAAGTCCTTAAAGGCATATTTTCCTCAATTTGGCTGACTCTTTGCTATTATCCTCTGCTTAAATTTCTATGGGATTCTCCAAATTAAAGAAAAGGCCCCTCGTGAGCTAGGGTTTCATCTGTGAGGCTTTCCATGTTAGCCATCTAATTTGGATTCAAATGAACTTGGAGGAGCTGATGTCAAAAAGTTGGGGGTAACAAAGCCCAGGTTCACCAGGTTGGAAACATCATCATTGATTGACTTTCTGATCTTGTCTTCTCTGTGGCACCCCCAAGTCTATGCCAATCAGATGAAGTTGGTCACAGACCTCCTCAGCGTAGAGAAATGAAGGTTTTCATCTTTTATTAAACACTGGAAATGGATAAAAGTGCTACCTCTGAGAAGCAAGGTTTAAAGAAGCAAACTGATATATTTTACTAATTAAACCATTAAAAATCTCATTTAGGTGTAAATAAGAAAGGCCCATTAAATCTTAATGTAGAGCATGGGGTGTGAGCTTGGCTCCAGGGCTGAGCGCCCAGGTTCTGACCCCAGGAAAGGGATTAAAAATAGAACTCTCACCAAAGCATTTTCCAGCCCTTACTGAAATAGATGATCCCCCCAAATGAGGCATTTAACATGCACTTCTGGTACCTAAGAAGGAAGACAGACCATAGTAGAAGAAAGGGTGATCTCTCCATCCTCCTGGCCATTCAGGGTCCTAGGGAAAGGCTGGTTTAGGGCCTAGCTGGAGCCAGAAGGGTCCCTGGACAATCTTAGGAACAGCCAGAGAAGCCTAAAATCTTGGGAAGACTGAGGTTGTCAGAGCTAGGGGTAGATTCTGAAGCAAACCCTCGCTACAGGTAAGGGTTTAAACAACTCTTTGGTTCACTCCATTGATAAACTAGGACTGGAAAGAATCAAACCCTTTTTAAAGAATCTCATGAGAATTAAATGGGATCAGGTATATGAAACCCCTAAGGCAGGGCTTGGTATAATATATGTGCCCAATAAATATTTTTATTTGTTTTCCAAAAATTAAAAATATAGTAAAAACTCATGAAAATGATACACTAAAAATTTCAGTATCCTCCAGGGGAGTGGTGGTTTTACAGTTATTATTTATTTATATTTTTGAATTGTGTATAGTAAGTTCATTTTGTAAAAATTTCATAAATACTCAAGAGACCTTAACAGCTATCTACTTGGAGACAAAGATTTACTTCTTTTTCTGTACACTTTTGTGTCTGTTCTTAAACCATGTACATATATTTGTTTTTGCAAAAATCAATGAAGGGATAAATGAATTAATTAATCAAAGATGATTATGCCATTGTTTATAAATGGGGAAAATGAGGATCTGGGAGACAAAATGGATTGTGAGGTTGGTCAGTGAGGTCTCTATCTTCTGGGCTGTGTTTCTTCTCCTCAGCATGACTTAACTCATGTGATTCTCTTCAGAACTATTTATGAGAAAGAGAAGTTGTTCCTGCTTTTTGAGAGATGCAGCTATGAATGGTAAAGAGGAGCTGGCCTTTGGGTACACCCACAGATGAGTGTGTAAATAGTTGGGACTAACTGCCAATATGTCCAGACTGTAAAGAACAGGACCAGAGGTCAGGGAGTACAAGACACCCAGGAAGAGGACTCATGTTAATTGCAGAATTCCTTTATTCATTCATTCAAAAATTTGTACTGAATGATTTACATGTGCCAGGCACATGCTGAGGACACAGAGGTGAACAAAGCAGTCTTTTAGTGAGCTTGGAGTCTAGTTGGGGAAGCAGCAAGTAAAAAATTAAAATAATCTATCTTTCCAGGTGCAGTGGTCCAAGCTGTAATCCCAGCTACTCAGGAAGCTGAAGCAGGAGGATTGCAATTTTGAGGCCAGCCTGGTAATGTAGCCAGACCTTGTCTCCAAATTAAAAAAGAGAGAGAGACAGAGAGACTTGGGATGTGTCTCTGTGGTACAGCACCCCTGATTTCAACCCCCAATACTGCAAAAAATAAGGTTCAACTTGCCAGGTACCTGGTTGGTGGATCAAGGAAGCCTCTCTCTGAAGAAATAACAAACTGAGATCTAATGGATGTGCAAAGGTCAGCCAGGTTAGAGATAGAGAAAAGACCATGCCAGGAGGAAACTGTAAATGTGAAAAAACCCTGAGACAAGACAGCTTCAAGTGGCCAGGGTGGCTGAAGCATAGTGACCTTGGAGTGGGGTAGGGGGAGTCAGACAGGGTAGGGCAAGACAGGTACAGGAATTTGAAGATTCTCCTAAATGCTATGGGAAGCTATCAAAGTTTTAAATAGAGGAATGACATCAAGTTTGAAGCATGAGAGAGATAATCAAATAGATTATCTGAGTACATGTGTCTCCTCTACCTCTCAATATGTCCCTTAAAAACATGAAGAAATTCTAATTTTTGCTCATCTCCAGTGCCTACTGCAGAGGCAGTCCTAAGTCAGGCCATTGAAGAATGAAAAAAGATTAAAAAGAAAAAGAATGAATGAGTGAATAAATGAATAAACAGGTAAATGAATGAATGGCTGAATTCCTTCATAGCAGCAAATGTCTCAGATATGATTAGTGGTCCTGGCACTGGGGCCATGCCCCTCAGAGGCCTCCCAGGTTAATCAGGCAGAACCAGCTCTGGCCAGAGCAATATTAGAGAGCCTTTCTCGGAGCTGCTGACTTTGCCTGTCTAGGAAAGTCAGGACCTTTTATTCCTCCATTCATTGAGGACAACAATGAGCCCGCCACAGTGCCAGAGGATGATTGCTCTGGTCAGTGCCCTCTGAATCCATGATATTGAACAATTCCATCATTTCTGGCTCTTAAGTGATTCTAGTTCAGTGACTCATGATGGAGAAATGGAGGAAAGTGCTGGATGAAACCTGCCATTAGCTTCCCTGCTCCTAACCAGACCTGAACCAGAGCAGGATTTAGGACATCAAAGCAGGTAGGCTCCCCAGTTTGATCTTATCCAAGACCAAGAACTCTCCAGTGGGGGATGCTACTGGTAACACGTTGCACTTTCTTGACCTTAAACACAAAATCCCAACAGCTTGGCCCACTCATCTTCTTCTGGTCCTGAGGTTGTCTAAGACCTACTGTTCTCTGCCAGTGTGTAGCACCAGGAACATGGCACGTTGAAGCCAACTGGGTTGGAAAACAGCATAAGAAGACTGATGGAGTCAGAACCCAAACCTAAGGCCAGCACATTGGGAATCTTTCTGAGAAGGAAGGATTTGGGTGGTATATGACAAGAGAAGGTAGAAGGAGGAACAGAGGTGGAGGGGACAGCTTCAAGCTTGCCTTGGTACTATGATCAGTCTAGGTTTGCTGGAATGACTAGAAAGGCTATTGTGACCAATCTCTGCTTTGCTGTTAGACCCACAAGGAAGCTAGTCAGTGCCCAGGAAATGTTCAAGAAGACTCCCAGGTTGGGCAGTGTATAACACCTTCAGAGCGTCTGCCTTCACGACCAAGAAAGAATGGCTCTGGCTGTCTCCCTTTCAGAGGCTGTTTTGATGTTTGACTGACACACGGAATGCTCCACCAAGCTCTGCATCTCACTAGCCCAAGCTGAGCTGTAATCTTTCAAGAGCCAGTCGCTCATCACATAATAATCAAACCGAGGTGGATGGAGGAAGAATACAAACAGCACCCCACTGATCTGGCTTAGAATCAGGGGGTCTTCCCTAGTGAGAGAGACAGACAAGAGAAGAGGCTTAAGTAATCCTTACCTTTCCCAGGATGAGTGAAACTCGTATTTGTATTTCTATTTGATGCTTTCAAGTAGAGAAGGCTGGGAACCAGAGAGTTACAAATTTCAGCCTTCTCATCTTGAATTTCACTATACTCTCTGGTTCCGGGGCCTCCAACAAATTGTTAACCTTCTTAGATCTTTATTTTCCCATCAGCAAAATAAGATGAACAATACCTAGTGATTTGGGAGGTCTTCTCTGAAGAGATGATATTCAAACTGATAACTAATTTTGAAGGAGGGAGAAAAAAGTGAATTTCAGGAGACAGGGCCTTCCAGGGAGAGAAAATCATACAAAGGCCGTAAGGCAGGAAACAACTTGTCTTATTTGAAGAATAATAATGACCACTACAGCAAAAGCTGGTGTGGCTGGAGCCAGTCAAGGATGCAAGAAGACAGTAGGGGATTTCAAAGATGTAGAGAGGAGTCTGGTGTGAATGATCTTGGTGGGGGTGGTTTATACAAGGTGTGATGAGATGACATCAAAGTCTTTTAGCCAGAACTATGATATATGATTTGCATTCATAAGAAAAAATTATTCTGGCTGCTACATACAGAATGGATTGGGGTGAGTGGGAGATAAGGTATAAGTATGCAAAAGATTTATGAGGCCACTAAAGCCATCCAGGCAAGAGATGATAGTAGCTTGAGGAATTGATGTAGTTTAAACTAGAGTGATAACAGTGGAGATGGGGAAGCAGGCAGGTTGGGATATTAGAGTCAGTCAGACATGTTTGTGCCTGGCTTGTCCAGCACCCCTCCTTCACTTCATCCCATCTCTGTTGCCTTCAGTCCAGGAAGGCAGCATTTCTGCTGACAGGGTGGATGGGAGCCTAAGTCCCACATCTAATCTCTGGGTAAGTGGTTGTCCAGCCACACCCTTTGGTGTTCTTTCTAGAACATGCTTCCTTTTTCTTTGTTTCTTTCCTTTTTTTTTTTTTTTTTTTTTTTTTTTTTTTTTTTTTTTTTTTTTTTTTTTTTTTTTTTTTTTTTTTTTTGATATAGGCTGAGAATTTTCCAAATCTTCAAGTTCTAGTTCCTTTTTATTTGACAATTTATTCTTCGAATTATTTCTTTCCTCTTGTGTTTTACTATAAGCAACAGGGAGAAACTAGGCCACACTTTCAATGCTTCACTTAAAAGTCTCCTCGGTTAAACATCTAAGATCATCCCACACGTGTTCTGTTTTTTACAAAACAGTAAAACAATTCAGGTTATCACCCACTTTATAACAAATATCGTCTTTTCTCCAGTTTCCAACAACATACTCCTCCTTTCAGTCTGACACCTCATCAGAGGCAACTTCAGATTCACCTCTCTAGTAATAGTTTCCTCAGACTACTTAAACATTTTCTATCATGCACCTCAAAACTCTCCTAGCCTCTGCTCATTACCCAATTCCAAAACCATGCCCACATTTTTAGGTATTTCTTATACCAAGTTGGTGTATGCGGTTGACAAGAAGATGGAGAAAAAATAGATCTTGGATGATGTCTAGATTTATCTAGCTGGATTAACTCAATAGATGATAGTGCCACTTAAAGTGTGAGAAGACAGAAATTAAGTTCAGGCTTGTGGACATCCACATGGAAATGTCAATCATGTTCAGAAATACAGACTTTAAATCATGGGATAAGTGTAGGTTTGAGAAAGATGTTTGGGAGTTATAAGCACACAGTTGGCAATAGGGGCAACTAGGAAGATACACTTAGGTAAAGAAGATAGGGTTATAAGGAACAGAAAGTACCAGCCAAGGAAACAGGGGCAGCAACAAGTGAGGCTGGTGGAAAGAGAAGGAGTCAGAGTCTTAAGGAGGTTGGGGCGGGGGGATCAGTTGCATCAAGTCCATCCAAGAAGCTGGGTTAAATGAGAATGAAGAGGTGGCCACTGGCTTTCAAAATATGAACTTACTGGTGACCTTGACAATAGGAGTTTGAGAGGAATAATGGGGGTAGAATCTTGAACTTCAGTGGGTTGAAGAGAAAATAGGAGGTAAGAAAGTAGCAGTAGTAGTCATGGATAACTGATTTGGAAAAACTTCCCTTCCAATGGGAACAGAACATTCCCAGAGTATCTGGAAGGAAGTGTGGAGGAAGAAAAGGTTTTCAAAATTGAGATCAGAAAGTAAGTCCAAGAGTCTTGGATAGAAATTGAAACACCAGAACAGACTCACTGGAATCCAGACAGAGAGTGTGAGGCAGGAAAGTGCCCTTGGTACTGGTACCAGTTATTTCCATGGAGGTCCTGGACTTCCCCATGGAGAGGGAGGAGCCCTACAGGGCACCAGGTGAGGACAGGCACCTGCCTTAGCAGTCTCTCTCCTGTCCTTATCCAGGAGCCTGAAGAGGAGGGGGAAAGGCTGAGAGAAGCAGAGATGAAAGAGCCAGGAAGAGAGCAATTCAAAAGGAAGAAGAAGAAAGGCAAGGGCCAGCATGAGTTCCGATTCTGTCAGAACAGAAGCCAACCTGGGCGGGGAAATCACGTTAGGTATTGGTTGTCTATATTCGGGTTGGTTTATCTAGCCAGTAAGTTTAGATTTCCTTGGAGAATTTTAGTTTATTAAAAGTCTTTAACAATTTTTATTTTAAGCAAATTTCTAGCATTGAAGAACCTCTCTCTCTCTCTCTCTCTCTCTCACACACACACACACACACACGCACACACACCCACGCATGCACACTACTCACTACATGTGGTATAAGAGCTGAGAGATGGAAATGAAGCCAGCACCACCTTTGAACTCCTAAGATTTATCTATAAATAAATGTTCCCCCCTCCCTCCTCATTCGCGTCAATTTGTGTTGGTTTTCTTTCACTTACAAGCAAAGGCTCCCCACTAATGGAACCCCCTGATGTATGTACCATAGACATGTGCACTAAGATAGCAAACTCAAGCAAGGCAACCTCAGAATCACAGAAGCAGGCCAGGATAAAGGGAGGCTAACCTGAGTTAGGCTTAAGTGGAGATGAATGAAGTTCAGAGAAAAAGGAGACTCCAAGACGAGTTAGACAGCTTCGGCAGTTCACAGTGTACTATGTAATTGTTATATCCATTATCTCATTTGATTCCACAGTACCCTTGTGAGCAATGAGGGATCCAGACCCTGTTTTATGAATTAAAACAAAAACAAAAAAGCAAAAAAAAAACATACTTTTTCTCAAAGAGACAACAGGATTCACCCTAACAGAGCCCAGAGCCCAGATCCCAATACTAGTTATCTGACTCTAAAAGGTACTCTGAAGGCCTCCACGAGTTACTCACATAGAGCCTTTGTCCAATTAACAAAACAGGTTCTGTCCAGGCCTTCACAGGCCCCCAGGGACATGGGCTGACTGCTCTTTCTCTGATTCGCAGAGATGTACTGCCCTCCCAGTGCCTCTGCTCAAAGACAACCTGCACACTGTGCCCTGAAGCTCCGGAACTTGTTCTGTACATCACACTTCCCCTTTGCTTTCTTCTCCCATTCTCTTTTCATTTACCTTCTATGTCTCTGTATTAGTCCTTTTTTTGCTATAACAAAATACTTGAAACTCAAAAACATAAAAAAAGAGGTTTCTGTCACTAATTTGGAGATTCAAGGTCATCAGCTGAGATCTGGTGAGGTGAGGGCATTGTAGTGATGATATCACAATGACAGAAATGTGTGTGAGAGGAAGAGATAACAAGGCAAGTTAAAGATGGAGAACAGGGAGGGGCCAGGTTTGCTCTTTTGTAATTATCTCGTAGAAACTAAGGTCTTAAGAGAACTACATTAATTTCTTCTGAGGGCTGCACCTGCAATGACCTAAACTCCTCCCACTTGACCCCATCTCTTAAAGGTTCCATACAGACTCTCAACACTGGGGACCAAGCTTCCAACACATGGACCCCTGGGGGAAGCCCTCAACCCGTATCTAGACCATAGTAGTCCCCTTCCTATCTCTGAGACTCATTGAGTCCATACCCAAAATGCAGTTGTGCTCAACAAGAATGACTCTCCAAGAATCTTTCATATTGTGAAGTTCTTGTTTCTAAGCCTCCGTTGAGGAGGGAACCACAAACAGGATATGATGGTAGCATCCCAACAGTATCCCCAAAATTACCTTTGCTGTGATCACAATTTTACCTTCCATTCCATCTCTTTGCATTAAATCATTGAAGATAATTATTACAATATGGAACTAGGCATATACAATGGTTAACTACTGTGTATTTAATATATATCATTCTATTTCATTTGCAACAACACATTATTATTTCCATTTCAGTAGTGGAAGTGCCAAGGTCAGAGAAGTTGAATATCTTGCCTAAGGTCAGAAGACAAACCTAGTTCTGTCTGATCCTAAAACCAGAATCTATGCATCGGATCTCCCAATCATTACCTCTTAGTGCTCAATCCCACTTGATCAGGTTTCACCCAGGACTCTCTAGAGACTCAGGACAGTTGATCTTTACTAGGAAAAGAGTGAAAATAATACCCTAGGCAAAGCTACCATCTCTTGGCAAAGATGAGAGGAAGCATGGAGGCTCGAGCAACAGACACTGGCTTTAATTCAGAGAGTTACTACCAAACTTCCCCCTCCTTACAATATACCTGGAGACTGCAAGAGAGTCCCTTCACCTCTCTAGATCCCAGGTTACTCATTTGCAGGAAGGGGCTCTCCAGCCACTTTACTTCTTATCAAACGGTGCTGTCACAAGGGCATGGATAGGTGACATTGAGACCCAATGCCATGCAGGTGAAGTATCCTCAAACTTCCTAGGTCAACACTGTGGCTACTGACAGCTTCTCTGCTATTACCATGGCCTCATCTCCACTTTTTAAATTGTTGGCCTGCATCATGAAGCTATACAAATCAGCCAAGGAATGCAGTCATCCTTTAAGAAAAAAGTCTCCTAAAAACCCCTCACAAGAGTAAAACCACAACTTGCCCTCGTCCTTTGTTTGGAACTGAAGTCACATACTCAATTATGCTGGCCTCCCTATATCCCTTTGTAGGTGCTGAGTGAGGTTAGACTGGGGTTATTGATGCACTATTCTTATTTTAAATGCAAAATGAAAGAGACACCGTTTGCCTTGAATGCAAAATAAAACCCCAGTGCATTTTTCAAGCTGCTGAGGCACAATTGGTCTAATATTCATTTCTGTGGCAAACACAGAACAAGCAAAAATTGGAAGGTTTGAGGTGTTTGTTTCCCTGTGAATATAATCAAACAAACTCTAAGGAGGCATTTTCTAATTTGCTTTTGCATGTAATCCTTAAATTTATATAAATAGTGCTGAAAATGAAACCCTTGTGTTTTTAAATATTCCATCTGATTTCTGGAAACTGAACTTCCCCAGAATCTAAAATTTTACCAGTAACTTAACATCAAATGCATAATATCTAAAATGTGGCTCATCCTTTTCTGTAGTTGCTGAGATAGCAGTGATCTTTAAAATAGCCTGTCCACTGAAGCTTTGCATTTGCATAGGATCAAATCATAAATATACGCTAAAGAGCCAATGACTCAGAGGGCCTGTACCAGCCTTCCAATATCTGCAGCTGATTTCCATTTCATAATAGGGTTGTCTTTCTTTCATTTAGAAAAAATAGAATGTGACATTACCGGATCATTAGAATCATTGGTACCCCATAAGTAGAATTTTCTTTAGATGGTTAAATTAATTCTATAGGGAAAAAGATGATTTTCCAGTAAGCTCTGTTGTATTATTTGTTACTAAAAGAAATGATCACCTTCTTTGTCACTCGACCCTCCTTTTTGCACACAAACACAGCAACAATTTACTTCCTATTAAAGAGCAGGTGTTCCATCTCTGGATTTGGAAGCTGTGATTCTCACAGCTTCTTTTCAAGAGAAGATTGGTGATGCTGGTGAGAAAGGGGAGGTGCATGCACCTCAGTAGAATTCCAATCATTCTCCTCATGGCCCATAAGGCCAGGGACACAGTTGAGTGGCAAATGAATGCACCACTTTCATTCAGTTCCATAAATATTTACTAAGAAAGGGACCAGACAGTCAATGTTAGACTCAGAATGCAGGAAAGACAAACATGAGTGTGAACTCACGTATGCTCAACTATTATGGGTCAGGCTCAATACAAACTCAAAGTGCCACGTGGTTATTGACCTACAAGGTTGCAGCAAAGAGAAAGGGCTAAAAACCAAACAGAACTGGGTTTCAGTTTTGATTGCACTTCTCAGACAAATGGATTAATATCTCTAAACTTCCTTTTCTGAAAGAAAATGTGAAAAATATTAGTTCTTCCATCAAAGATAAGATAATGTTAGAGAAATGAGTATTTAGCATATAGTACCTGGCATCCATGAGTTGTTCAGTTAATAGCATGAAGTCCAGCTGGGTCAGAGACTAAGGGAACACTGTAGCTCATTAAGATGAGCCACAGGCTTCTTAGAACAAGCAGCAACAACTGGCTTTCGACACTTTTTAGTAGCTAGACCAAAAGCATAAATTATCCAGGGCATGATCCATAAAGAAGACACTGAAAAGAGTGGTCTGGTAACCATCCTGACTCTTTGTATCACCAAGAACCCAATGTCATCAGTCTGGTGACTCGTGGAATACTATATTGGTTCTCACTATTTATCCATTTGAGTTGATGAGAAAGACAAGATTGCAACAAACAAAATAGCAGAGCATTCCAATTTGGGGTCTACAAGTGGATTCAAATTAGCATGGAGCCTGCCAAATAAGAGTTGCTCAAGAAGTCCTTGTTTGTATATGGCAATGCTTTATCCATTATAGACCAGACTACAGAAGGAAACTGATTCCCAAAAGATATTAATGATTGAAATACTTTAAAAATAAAGTATAGCATCCATTCACTACAATTATCCAAGATGCTAGTGTTTTTCTCACTGAATTTACTTTTGGCGGGGGAAGGGGGTACTGGGGATTGAACTCAGGGGCACTCAATCACTGAGCCGCATCCCCAGCCTTATTTTATATTTAATTTAGAGACAGGGTCTCACTGAGCTGCTTAGCTCCTTGCTTTTTGCTGAGGCTGGCTTTGAACTCGCGATCCTCCTGCCTCAGCCTCCTGAGCCATTGGGATTACAGGCATGCGCCCAGCTGCATTTACTTTTGACAAAAATATGCAGAAGATGTGGAAAAGCACTCAGCACTGACATTTAGTCTTTTGAGAACCAGTCTCTTTCTGTAGATTACCAATCTTCTTTCTCACTGATGGGAAAACTGAGACCTGGAGAGAAGGAAAGATGTATTCAAAGTCAAACAGCTAGCAAAATAAGCTAGGACTCACACCCAGTATGCCCAGCCCCTTCAGGCCTCATCTGGGCTAGAAAGATCATTAGTAGTAAAAATTGAAGCCAACCCAATAAATCAAAGCTAAATAGATTATATTTGATTGATTGATAGGGAGATATATAGACAAAGTAGAATTTCCATTCCTCATGCATTTGGATAAAGGCTAGCCACTTATAATCCCCCACACTTCAATCAATGGGTAGTTTCTATCTTTGCCTATGTCCTCATGAAATCACCTCAGGTCTTCTTTCCCTTCGTAACAATCCATTTCTAATTTTGAATCAACTTATATGTGTCGCAGTTTACAAAACACAATTTTATTATCTTAGCAAAAAGCAAGCTCCTTCATCTTAAACCAGAGATGGATGCTGTTACTAGATAATGCACGTTGGTAAATTCTGGGACCCTGTGAGACTATAACCCCTCTTTGAACAAGGAGTTTGCCTCTCCTCCTTTTATATTCTCCATAGCAGATGTAATCCAGAACACTTTATGGACTAGCTACCTTAGAATTGCCTGGAGAGCTTTTTCAAAATGTCTATTTCTAGGCTACACAGCTGGAACCCCTGGCTTAAAAGGTCTGAGGTGCAACTAATAATCTGCATCTCTACAAAGCTCCCCATATGATTCTGGGAATAAACCAAGTTTTGCAGCACCATGCACAGGGCTAATATCCCATGAGACCCCATTGAACATCTGCTAAATGACCTATGAAAGAGAGATTCAAGCCCTTTCCATAAAGCCAACAATTTTCCAGATATATGAGAGGTTTGGGTACAACTGTTAGATTCTAAAGACTGCAGGGCATTCTCTTGTCATCTTCGTATTCAAAATCATAAAGGAATTAATCTCCTTTTTGGGATAATTTGTTACAGACTGTTCAGGCAGATGACTAGAAGATATTTAATCATTTATAATCTAGGAGAACTGAGCTTCAGTGTGATGTAAAGGTATTAAAAATTACCTTTGGATGGTTTGACAAATAATGTCAGAGAAAGAGGGAGGAAGAAGATGAAAGCCTAGGGAAGGGGGACATTCCTTTGCCAAGACCAAAATAAATTGCACCTACTCTATTATGACAACTGCTTTGCCTGAGAGAGGTTGAAAAGAAGATCATAAATAAAGATGTTCATGGCCAGAGGCCCAGTATCTGCCTGGAAGCCAATGGCCAATGCCTAGCTACGCCTTCTTGGTATATGCCAAAGCTTTGAACACATTACCAATAACTAGAGCCATCAAGGTGACCCAGAGCAAAGATTAATCTGTCTAGATGTTGGGTGTGGCCATTTATTTTAATAATTTGTACTAGGAATGAACAGATGGCTTGAAGTATGGTTCACAGTTAAAGATAGAGAATTCTCACCACAGGTGAACCTGGAATGATACGAAGCTCTAAAGAAAGACCCCCAATTCTACTTTCTCAACCTTAAATATGGGCAGATATTTGAGAAAGGGTGATAAAATAGTCATCAGTCTATATCTGTGGAAGAATCTGCTTATTTTGACCAAAGGAGACCATGGAGGTTGAACCAAAAAACAGGTTGATTCTTACATCATGCATATGGATAAGAGCTGTCACAACCTGACTGATGACAAAGATGACTTCTGAGATACGTATTTTTAAAAGCCTGCTGGCCTTTTCTTGTCTCTAAAATAACAATATAACAAGAAGAGATGAGCCAACTGGCAAATGTCCATTCGCAAGTGGTCCCAGTGAGAACTGCTCATGCTCTGCCCCCTGGGACAATGTGACACTCTGTTCCCCAAACTGCCTGTTCAGCAAAACTTCCAACAGCTGCGTGTCAGCACCTCAATACAGCAGAGTCATCCTCAGAGCAGAGAAAAGCTTTCAAAGAGTTTGGATGAAATGGATCTAGGAACCTAAAGATGGGGAACTTAGAGATTCACATTATTTTGTGTATTTGTGTCCTTTCATGCAGAATTAAGAATAAATGAAGTAAGCAAAGAACAATTTTTGCCATATTTATCCAGTTTAAGATGCATGTTAGATAACTCAGATAAGGATTCCCAATTTTTATAAGATCCTTAACGTCAGATATATAAGAGAAGGGACATATTTTTAGACATCTCAAAGGGCCATTCTATCAGTTAACGGGAAAACTAAGACCAAGGAAGTCAAAGGCCTGGGTAAGTAACTAGAGATGAAGTTTATTTTATAATAGCAATTCCTAAAATGCTCAGTGCTGTTTCACATATACCCTGAAAGAGAAAGACATGATGGGTAAATGGATGGATGGATGATCGGATGGACAGACAGACAACGGACAAATTCCTGGCCTTAGTGCGTAGGAGGAAAAAAATGAGACACCTACAGAAACATAAAATCCAACATGAGAGCTTGGATCAGGAGTTTTTGCTCTCATTCACTCCCTCATCTCCTTCAATTGCCTAATTCCCTGTAATTAAGGCAATTAAAGTCAGAGGCTCCTGGGCCTCGTTTTCAAGTTGTTCTCTTTAACATGCATCCTCATTCTTCACTGAGTTCATCTAATCTCATGATCATGCATTGTAATCTAGATGTTGACATCTCCCAAATTTGCATCTCCAGCCTGGACTTCTATTTCAAGCTTTAGACATATACCTAACTTCCTATCTCCCCTTGATTGTGTAACAGGTCTCTTAAATATAACACACCTTAGACTCCCAATCTCCAGTCCCTCACAGCTGGTCCTCCTACAGTCTCCCTTATATCGTCAACAGTGCCTCAGTTCTTCTGATGTTAAACTTGGAATCATCAATTAATTCCATTATTCCTGTTACATTCTATATCCAACCCCTCGGAATCTTGTTGGTTCTACTTCATCAAAGAAATGGGTTCTTACAACTTCTGGCTTATTACACAGATTCAAATCCTGGTCCAAGCTACCGTGATCCATCAGCTGGAGTCTGATGAAACCCTCTAACTCTTCTCCTTGGTAGATCAGAAGGTTCTTGTTAACAGGTAGCTCATGTCACTCTTCCCAACCCTCTGAGAGCTTCCAGTCTCATTCACACTCGAAAGCTAAATTCCTTAATGAGCCACAAAATCCAAGATCCAGATGCCCCTGTCTCTGTCCTCATTCTCTACACATTCCCAACGTGCCAGCCACACCCAATTCCACAGTCCCCTAACACATCAAATCCACTCCAACTTAAGAGGCTTCATCCTTTCTGCACCCCACATTTCTACCTGGCTCCCTTCATCTCCTGCCTGTCTTTGCTCCAATGTCACCTTCCCAGGGAAGGCTTTTTAGGCCATAATAGCTACAATGAGAGTCCCCACATTCAAAAACTTCTTATCTCCTTCTCTTTATTTTTTCTTCCACACTCCATGGTTTTACAAGCAGTTCATATTCTACCAAGAAGTAGAAGAAAGTTAAATTGTCTCTAAAAGTAGCCATTTTGTCGTCCTTGGTTTTTTGCTTCCTTTTCATGGAAACTATGCAAAGTTATGAGGCTTGACTCTTCCTACGTTTCCCCGGAAATCGGGCACTAAATCCAGAGCAACAGGCCAAAATTAAAGATATTGATTTGCTTAAATGAAGCACATTCTCCGACACCTAGCTTAAAGGAGAAAAATCTCTCTGGATGCTGTCAAGACACTCTATATTTTTCAGCCTTGAAATAAATGCCAGGAGAATGTCATTCTTCTTTCGACTTTTTTCCCTCTATAATATTTTATTGTATTTTAACTTATCTTTTTTTTATTTAAAAGCAGCAGAGAACTTTCAAATAAAAATACTACAATGGCTTGGGTTAAGGAGAAAGAAGTCTCTCTGTCTGTCTGTCTGTCTGTCTCTCTCTCACACACACACACACACACACACACACACACACACACACACCTCACATACCCTTCTTCACAAGTTTATTTATCTTCTCTTTATGACTCAAATACAACAGCAACGTGGTTTGGAAAGTGTGTTGGTGCAGGCTGAGATGCTGCAGGGTATTGACAAATCTAAGGACGAGCATCTGATGATAGTGCTGCTTTCCAGATTCATCCATTCAAGGACCTTTTGGTTATTGGCCATAACACCACAATTGCAATAAGTACACCAGCTGATGGGCCACCCCTCTTTTTGTGCTTATCCAGGCACCTCCCTTTTCTGTGCCCACACTCACTCTTTTTTCCACTCATTAAGGAGCTTTGCAATGATTCAGGAATACTTGACTGGCCAGAACAGTTTCCTCCTGCTACCTATAAATTTAACTATGTATCTCCTCAGGTGCTAACTCCTTTCTAGGATGACAATAATTATTATAACCATCTATGTTTGCTGAGACATCCAAATGTCCTATAGTGGGAGCCTCCTCAGGTAATCTAACTGTTTCTAAACTTGCCTCCTTAAATCAGCCAAAAAAATGCCCTTATAAAAAGGAAGTTGGAGGTTGTCATTTTCCTCTTGGGAACCCTGAAGTGGATTGCTATTGAGATTAGGACATAGTCCTCATCTGTAGCCTGCTCCTTCAGGTCTTGTATGATGCTGCTTATTGCCCTGTCCCCATGGTGTCTTACCTGTCTTTGCCCCTCAGGCTGCTATAAGAGAATACCATGAATGGGTGGCCTATCTATCAATGACAGAACTTCATTTCTTACTGTTCTAGATGCTGGAAAATCCAAGATCAAGGCATCAGCAGGTTTGGTGTCTGATGAGGTCCATTCCTCATAAATGGTATCTTCTGTGTGTCCTCTCATGGTGGAAGGGGGCAGGCAGGCTCCCTTACACCTCTTTTATAAGGACACTAACCCACTTATGGGGGCTCCATCCTCCTCGAGTTTCCATCTCCTAATACTATCTCATGGGGATGGAGTGTCAACATAAGAATCATGTAGACACATACTTTTAGACCCTAGAACCACTTCTTTTATAAATTTTTTTAATTTGTAGATGGACACCATATCTTTATTTTATTTTTTATTTATTTTTATGTGGTACTGAGGATCAAACCCAGGGCCTCACATGTGCTAGCCAAGCACCCTACCACTGAGCCACACCCTTGCCACTAGAACCACTTCTTTCCCCTCATTCATTATGCTTGTCACACTGGCTATCTTATTCTTCAAGCCAAACTTACTCCTGCCTTAAGATCTTTGCAGTATTTGTTTTTAGTTTTTTGTTTTTTTCCTAAAAGGTTCTTCTCCCAGATGCCGGCCTTGCTGGCTCCCGAAAATAACTCAGGCCTTAGACCTTCTCTTCAGAGGCCTTGCCTGACCGCCCACACCTGCCACCACACCCAGGAGTTATCCTCTGCTATATAGCATTTATCACAAACTAGAATTCTCTTATTTAGTGATTTGTTCACTTGTTTTCTTCATTTGTAATAGGGGAAAATAATAGCACTTGATTTTTTTGTATTTTATGAGGAATAAGAGAACCTATTTAAAGTACTTAGTCCAAGTATCTGTCTGATAGAAGTTATTGCTATCATCAGCACCACTACCACCACCACCATCATTTCCATCATCATTCCCATCAAGAAATAGAAAAATTGTGTAGGGATGGGAGAGAATAAAGAAGGAATCTCTGGTTGTTCCAAGTCTTGGCTCTGAGATTCTAGAATCTTCCGGGCCAATCTCCTCTCAGGGCTGGGACAACATCCATTTCAGTTCATTCCATCTCCCATCCACTAGCCCTCCCTTTCTGAGATCGGAGCCAGCCACCTGCTCCCAAAAACCTGACACTTCACCTCAGAAACACAGACGTGGGCACACACTGTCACACTCAAACACCTGCACTTGGAATCCTGCTTAGCTTTCAAAAGAAGGAAAGAAAAATTTGTTGATGCTGATATTGATGTTGCTCTTTATCAAATTGTGGTGGTTTATGGCTTAGCTCCCACACACTCCCCCAGGTCCCTGCTTGCAGAAAAGACACTCAGTTTTATTTTTCCTTCTTCACTACCAATTGGACAGGCTTTGAGGACCCTTTTAAGACATTGGGGGGTATTGTTTCCTAGCCTATGTGGGCAGCATTACTACTTCCGCCCCCTCAGGACTACTTAACTACATCAGCAAAGCAATTAAGCCCAGTTTTCAGGAAGATGCCAGCAGCTCTGCAGTGTCTGGATGGGAGTCTCAGCCCAATTATTTCCAGCTAGTTGTGAACTGCGGAAAAGTGGACTTTACTTCATTAGAACTTCAGCTCCCACTGATTAAAAGTCGGCTGTGTTGGAGACAGTAAGGAAAAATGAAACAATTAAACTTGTCATCAATAAAATTGCTGCACACTCTTCAACACAGGGTTTTACTTCTCTCCAGAGGAGTGATTAAAATGAACTGATTGAACTATAATTTGATTGACTGGAGAGCCTCCATCCATTGCATTGAAACTGAACTTCCACTTATTGTTCCTCTTAACTTGGGACATAAAACTCTCCTGCAGGTCTGCCAGAGCCCAGTGACAGATGCTCTGAATCCATCAGGTGCTGGCCTTGACCAGAGAGGAACTGTGGTACGCAGAATAATGCTTCCATGCAAAGATGCCCAGGCCCTAGCCCAGGAACATGCACCTGTGTTACCTCACATGAAAAAGGGGACCTTGGAGATGGGGTTCATGTGAAGGACTTTGAAAAGCGTAGGGTCCCTGTATCATTCAGGTGGACCCAATTTAATTACATGCATTTTTAGAAGCAGAGAAACTTTCCTGGCTGAGTCAGAGGGTGATGTGACTACAGAAGAACCAGAGATGTATGCTTGCTAGCTTTGGAAATGAAGGATGGGACCAGGAGGTAAAGAAGGGGAGTGGCTTTTAGACGCTGGAAAAGACCAGGAAATGGATTTTTCACCAGTCTTCAGAAAGGAACACAGTTCTGATAACACCCTCATTTACCCCAGTGAGACCAGGGCCAAACTTTCGCTAACCTGTGAAACTGAGAGGTAGTAATTCTATGTGTGTGTTAAGCTACTAAGCTTGTGGTAATTTGTTATAGCAGCAATAGGAAACAAATGCAGGGATCCAGGCAAGCCTCAGCAAGACAGCAGGCTCTGTAACTTTCACAGTGCAGAGCTGGGGGTGGAACTAGAAGCCAGGAAGGGAGGGACATGGTACATGTATATGGTGCTAGGACTTGGAGGACACAGAAGAGCAGGACATACCTCATGCCTTGAACACACAGCAGAAAAACCCCAAAGTCATCAGACCCACAGTTGATGAAGGAGATTGTTTTCACTTGGTTAGCTAAGATCCTGCACTTGGTAGTCATTCAATAAAAGCTGAGTAATTTGAGGATGAATTAAATGTATGTGAAAATAATAAATGAAAAAATGTGAACTGAAGGCATGTTGAATGAGTAAAATTGCCACAGTCGAGTTTACTAATATGGACAATTTGACTTTGGGTCAGGAAACTACTACATATGTTTTGCAAAGCAGAAACCCATGGAAGTAAAGGACCAGGAAGGAGGCAAAGGATAGGCTCATTTTCTAATTTTCTTTAAGCCTCTGGGTGCTTTGTGTCCATCTCTAGGGCTTCTCTGAGATTTGTACCTACATTTCTAAATTTCAACAGGATAAGTTAAATATGAGTTGGAACTTCCATGTCTTAGCTTGGGGTTCCATAACAAATACCATAGACCACGTGGCTTCAACTACAGAGATTATTTCTCACAGTTCTGGATGCTGAGTCCAGGATCAAGGTTCCTGGTCAGGGCTCTCTTCCTGGCATGCAGACCTCCAGCTTCTTGCTATATCTACACATTGCCTTTCCTGAGTACATATGTGCCAATCTCTTTATCCCTCTCTCTATTTCTATCTCTATCTGTTCCTCTTCTTAAAGGCCACTGATCCATCATGAGGACCACACTCTTATGACATAATCTAACCCTGATTACCTCTGAAGGTCCCATCTCCAAATATCATTACATTGGGGGTTAGGTGTTCACCATATGAATTTGGGGAGGAGGAAAACATTCAGTTCTAACACCACAGAAATTGCATAACCTTGCCTGAGTCACTTAGCCTTAGAACCACCATCAACTCATCTGAAAGGCAAGGTTGAGGCACAAGTAACAAACAACACTTACTGAGTATCTGTCACATCCTAGGCTCTCTGCTAAACACTCCTGGGCATTATTCCTCTTACCACTTTCCTTAACTCTGCACAGATTGATAGTAAGTTAGCATTTCCATTTCATATATAAGGAAATGGCTTAGGAAAAATAAAGTGATTTGTCCAAGGTTATAGTGGCAGAGCCAAAATTTGGACTCAGGTCTATTAGAGTCCAAAACAGAAGTTCTTACCCTAGTATAAGGCAATATTCTAGCTGAGGCTGATGACATGATTGCTTGAAAAAGTTTCCCTGGTAGGAACATGTTAGGAGGCTAGGCAAAAGCCATGTGGATCTTCTCCTAATAAGAATGCAAAGGAAGCTCTAAAATATCTGCAAATGAATAACCAGTGTGTGTGTGTGTCACCATGTACATTTGCAGACATTGTGCAGGAACTGTCACTGTGCGATAGAAATGTTACACATGGAACAAAGCACTGCACAAGGCCTGCCAGTCACGCAGTGTCCCCTAACAATTGATGCCTGCTGCCATTTTCCACTGGATGAGAAATATGATTTCTGTATGTCAGGCGACAGTCTTTAAAAGGCCTCCGATGATTCATATTTCAATGTGCATTTGATCCACCCTGGCCAACTGCTTGTGCGGGGCCTCTCTGCTGCCTTCTTCCTAGCAACCAAGGCCTTTTGTCACCACAGCATCAAATGGGCTTGTAGTTGCTCTGCAAGTGGGACTCGGGTTCCAGACCTCAGGGTCCACCTCTCCTCTCCAGCTCACTGCATTAATGAAAGACGAATCCACGTGGCCTCTGTCTTGGGAATGAGTTCAGTGTCAAAGGGTCATGTCCATCCTGTATGTGACAGTCCTCCAGCACAACCTAGTGCGTCATGTTTCTCAGAAATAAGGACCTTGGAAGAAACTGACCTGGTGCAGGGGCTGAGCAGGAACTGTGTGCTTTTCTCCTTTGGGCCTGGTCCCTTGTTCTAGCTTTTGCATAAACCTCCCGGAGGCCCATTGTCTACTTTCCATGAAGGAAGGGAAAGGAGGCAGAGAGAAGGGGGAAGGAAACTGGTACCTGCTGAGCTCCACCTCATTCTGCAGATAGATGTTGCCCCTCTTCATATGGGTTCTCAGGCTTTCAGACAGCACCTCTATACCAGGCACCTTCAAGTTCAATCTCCAGCCAAAATGGCTTCCCTGAACTATTCAAATAGCTAATCCCTAATCACCATCTCCGTCTGCATAACTAAAACTCATCTCGAATTCAACACATCCACCTGTTCAGTCTCCCACATGCATACACAAGTGTTCTTATCTTAATCTCGCCCTCTCTTTCCAGGGAATCATCCCTGCCCATCTCTCCACTCTGACATCCCAACTTTCAGCAAGTCTAGATAATGCTACCTCCCAAATGTACCTCAGATCCATCTGCCTCCTTCCATTCCTGCTCCCTTGGATGTCTCTGAAGTACCACAGAATCTTCTTCCTTGTTTCCTCAGGGCCACTTTTGCCCCTCTTCCAAACTAGTCACTTCATAGTATCAAGAGAGTTATTTTTAACCCCCAAAATTAGATCACATCCCTTGGCTCTTAAAACACTTTTATGGCTTCCCTTTACATTTAATAAAAATCCTAAAAGTCCTTCCCTTGGACGTCACTGCCCAGCAGGATCTAAAACTTGCTCCCTCTGCATCTTATGGCGTTCTCCCACACTTAGTAGGGTTCAATCGTCTAGATATACTCCTAATTACCCAAATATGCCAGATCGTTCACACCCTGTGACCTTACTCCACGATGATATATTTGCGTGGGAAGCTCTCATTCCTGCTTTTCCCATGTTGATTTATTTTCTTCCCTCCAGATTCAGAAACTGAGCCTTGCTACCCTAGCCACATGGTCTATTCGCTTCTGACCCCTCCATCCTCTGGTCCTTCATATGATTCATCTTTCCTAGCACTTATCACAATCCACTTCCATCCTTTATGGTCTATCTCCTTTCCTAGCCTAGATGCTCCCTGTTTGTTCTATGTCTAAAACAGAATCAATGCTGGTGACTATTTAGTTGATCACTGTCTAAAGAAAGAGTGAACTGCTGAAGATTCCATAGTTGATAAGTGGAGGAATCAGGATTCAAACCAGGATTCAAAGCCATCCCCCTCCAAAGCCCATATCCCTAAGACTGAATCATAGTTTGGGGCCCTTGAGCTGATCCTTGGCACAGTTATGTGTCCTTTTCTTACTACCCAAGATGGTAGAGTTCAGCATTGCTCTACTATTCCTACTAAAGATTTCAGGACAAAAGGTAACCAATGAAGAACCAGGGGTAGAATTTGAGTCATCCAACAAGAAGAGATGTAGAAAGAGGTAGTGTACCCTCCAGAGCATATTTCTGGTTTCCTGTGTTTTAAATTGTCCCCACCTAGGACATATTCTCTGCCTCTGTGGTTGGCATTGGAAAATATAATCTTTCGATCATCTATGTGTCCCCAGAGACTAAGCCCTGAGTGGGTGAGACCATGAAGACTTCCAGACACTCTTTGGTCCTCTAAGGGGCTGTTGCAAATCCTTTATGGGTTCCCTGCCATATACCTTAAGCCCAACAAGTTCCCATGCAGCTGTGAGGGCAAGTCTGAACTCCAACTGACATCCCACCTCAAGTGTGTTCCATTGTCTCTTTGTTTCTTTCTGTCCTACGGTGTTATCCAGAGCCATGAGGTCTTTCAGCCATCAGCAGGTATAGCCCCAAAGCACATGCTAGACAATACTTCCAAAGAGCATCCTCAACCTATAGGGGATGGGAGTTATCAGATAAATGCTTTAGCTTCTTGCTGTTTAGTAGTACATTCTACACAGTTTCTCAGAGGAGGAACCCCAGCTGTCCACTGTGGTAGCCCACTCAATGACACATTTTTTTACTGGCCTTTTTTCTTTCTCACTCTTTCTGTTCCTCACTCTGCTTACTCAGATCACCCACAATTAAACTACTTATACCCAACTTTGTGTCTCAGGCTCTTCTTTCAGGAGAAGCTAAATTAAGAAAGGCTCAACCCCACTGTGGTTAGTCATCACCCAGGAAACCAATGCTTGTTGACAACTCAAGCTGAAGGGGGGTGCAGAGCCAAGTGTTGTCTCTAAGTAGAGCCCCAAAATGAAGAGAATTGGAAAACATGTTGGTCCTTGGCCCTTGACCTTCTGAGTTCTCACACTCTGTCCTAAACTTTCTCCTACTAGCCTGACACTTAGACATTTGCAACTTGGCTCCACCTTACGCCAACAGCCTTTCTGTTCTCCCTACAATGGTCCATCCACACTCCCCATCTTCATGTGGAACACCAGTGCCACCCCACCTCAGGACCTTTGCTCCTATGCCTCCATCTTTCTTGCTCAAAGTCATGTGTGCAGGGCCAGTTTCATGGTCCTTCAATCTGCACAATCACACTAGACCCCACACTTAGAAGGGTGCTGTGCTTGGTTTCATGCTCCACTGGGGTCACTTTTTAAAACCACTTACTCATTTTTAACAAGGGGTTCTGCATTTCATTTTGAACTAGACCTTGCAAATGATATAGCCAGTCCTGTTTTCACAGTATTTGAAGATATGACTTTACGTAATAATAACTTGGCATATAGAATTGTCGAGGAATTATCCTTTCTCATATCAGAACAGAATCTCACTTTTTTGTCCCTTATTTCTCTCATCAACACATTTTTTAAGTCAAAACTGGATTATTTGAGAGAAGGAGAAAAATGACTTCAAGGCTGCCTCTCGGCCTATTCCCTTAGGAAATTTGGATTCAAGGGCAGGGTTTATCCCTGGGAGTGTCACATATTCCCAAATACCCAGGATATATTGTCTAAAGGTAGAGGTTATACCTGTGAGTTACAGGAGGAGAATTGAAAGAATGCTTTTTCATACCTCTTTTGTTGAGTCTAAACATCTTATTTTAGTATTTTGCAGGTCTTTAAATATCCATGGTTTATTTATGAACTGAGGGTTATTAACTGTTTGAAACTTCATTAAGTCCTTCCCTGGGGATAGTCTCGGCTGAGGTCCTTTTAGATGATCCCTCCCCAAATATCTGTCTAATTTAGATTTAATAGAACAGTTTATTGTATGTTGATAAAATAATAATGAATTAATAAAGCCTTCACTAAGACTTAGGTACCAGATACATAATCTATCGTTGTTAAAGAGCCATGCAAATGTTTTTAATAATCAGCATTTAATATGCAGCAACCCAGACGTAAATCCAGCCTAAACACACATTTGGAAACTCATTTTAAGCAGCTCGTGAGTTTCTCAAAGATAGGGAAAACTTGAGACCAATTGTGTAGTGGGCCATCTGGTGTTCTAGAGCCCCTTAAAACCTGGATGGGATTCTGAGACCTTAACTCAAGAAAGGCAGAGAATCTACCACTGGTGATACCCCCATCTTCCTCTCCCCCAAAACTGAGGTCTGTGGATTCTTGTTGCTTCTGCCATGAGTTTAGGGTGTTCCACCCACAAAAGGAATCAAGGATACTTCCAAACAGGTGATTCAAAATCCATGTTTATTTAAAACATGACAAGAACTTCTATTGACAGTCTCACAAGCAGCACATGGGATGTGCCAGAGCTTGGTCTCTTGATGATAGCTGAATCCTACCTGCTATTTACTTCTTCCCTATCTCAGACTTGCCCTCCAGCTGGAGTTTTCCAAACAGGAGCACTACAATAAAATGCCATGAAAAAAGTTATCTTTAATCTCCTCTCCCTGTATCTTACCTTAAAAGAATGTTGGTGCTTAGGTGCCTGACACTTTAAGTCATCTTGGATTTGTACAAGAGGTCACATCTCAGGTTGGAGTTTTTACGATTTTTGACAGTTATCCAGAAGAGGTGAAAGCAAGTTGTCCTGTTGAACCCATTCAGGAGAACTCCTGATTCAACTCTTCAAGAATATCATCTTGGGGCTGGGATTGTGGCTCACAGGGCTCGGATTGTGGCTCAGTGGTAGAGCGCTTGCCTCGCATGTGGGAGGCACTGGGTTCAATCCTCAGCACCACATATATAAATAAATGAATAAATAAAGGTCAATCAACAACGAAAAAAAGTTTAAAAAAAAGAATATCATCTTGACTCAGAGATAGAAATAGATACAACCAAAACCATCTCCACCATCAACTAGTCTTGATGCCTGAGGTTCCTGCCATCCTCACTTTTTTTTAAATTAACTGTAAAACCAGAAATGGGTGACATGAGAGGAATACAGGGCTTGAAACCAAAGACCATCTTACTCACTGTGCACCATGGGAAGGTCCCTTCCCCTCTGTGAGCCTAGAGAGGAAAGGCTGGATTTCATGGACCTGAAGTGCCCTTTCAGCTCCTGCTTTCTGTCCTGGGAATTGAGACATTTGACTTTATCAGGGGGTCACACACATCTTAGCACTGATTAGTTTGGTCCATATGGAAACACCTTAGGGGGCAGAGTGCAGATCAGTGACAGAGTAGCCACCACCACAGTCAGTTTGGATGCTAAGTTGGCTGGGAGCTGAGGTGAGACTGGGAGTACACGTTCTAACCACCATGGTACCTCTGTGGGGAGCTCTAAGTGCTGGTGGACATATTGTGAACACCTTCAGGGCAAAGAGAAAAGTAAGAATGGAAGGTGAGACTGGCAAAGAATGAAACATCTTGGTTTGGTTTTTTGGCAGGAATGACCTCTGGTGACTGGGAACAAAAAATGTTCAGGCTGTGTGGCTCAATCCAGAAGAACTTAGTGCTTGAGAGCCCAGTGCATGGAGTTCCACTGCCTAACAGCCAACCCCAGAAAATTGCTCAAACTCTCTGTACTTTCACATCTTCATCTGGAAATGGGGACTAATAATCCTCCTAAAGCTGTTAGGAGAATCAGACAAGTTCATATGTGTATAAAACTTAGCTCAATGCACGTTTGCTCTCACCTTGATCTCCCCTTTACCCTCCAGGCTCCTATTTTAGAGTTAGCAGTAGGAAGGATGTGCAGGGTGAAGAAGCCTAGTCCTTCTGTCCTTCAGCTACAGTACCCTTAGCACTTCCCAAACTTTCCTGAAGTACCTGTCATCTCTCATCCTGCCAGCCCAGGGGCAGTGCCTGGGACAATGGCCTTGGGCAACATAAAAGAGATTTAGAGTCCAGATGGCAACTCAGGCTGCTGTCTCCTAGGGGGGAGTTTTATCTTAGGGGCTCTGAACTTCCAAGGAAGAAATTAGAGCATCTGCTCTTAGCCCAGCACCAAGTTCCAAACACTCCTTAGCGTTTCCAGATGTGTGTGTACATAGATTCACTTGCACACACAGGTGTGTATGGATGTACTTATACACATAGGAACATATGTTCACAGAGAAAAGTACCTGCACATGCATATGCAGGTCTTCAAATATGCCTACGTATACACATGCACAGATGTGCGCAAACACAGAGAGAAATGTACCTAAAGACTGACGTACACACACCCACAAAGAGATGATATGCACCTACAGTGTACACTAAGAAAATGTCACTTGGCACAGCTATCCCGTCACAAACTGTATGTCCATGAACTAGAGCACATGTCTCTCCTTCAGAGAAAGCCATTCATGCCCCCAGACTTAGTTCTAGCTCAAAGCCAACACTAAAGGGACCCAGATTTGTGGCTATGCTAATGGCCTAGTGAGAAGAGAGGAGCAGTGCCTTGATACTGTTGCTAGGAAGGTTCTCCGGTCAGAGAACAGGCAGCCCTGTGAGCTCCTGGAAGTAAACTCTGGGATCCAGTGGTTCTGCTGTCCACAGAGGACTAAGCAACAGCTCTTTATCCAAAATCTCACTTCATACAAGTTATGAAAAGGAATTTCTGAGGTCTTCCTGGCTGACCAAGGACAAAAGCAGGTAAGAGCATGGTAAATCTCATCCTAATTGAACTTTCCAGATGAAGATGATGGAAACGAGATGGCTGTAATCAGAGTTCACCAGGAATGGAGACAAGGAGGAGCCAGCTGAGGAGGAGCACCCTGATCCCATACATTACCTAGTATAGCTTCTGGGTTTTCTACAACAAAGCTCTGTCTGGAGAACTTCTGCCACGTTTTTCCCTGATGGTTTGTTGATTTGGAAATATCCATGGCTTCTTATTCCTGTATGCCTCCCTTCTGCCCCTCATGTAAATATTACAGTTCAAGGACCAGCGTCCTCACATGGTACCTGTTGCCTACTACCTCAGGATGATAACTTCTGTCTGCTCAGTGCAGATCCCAGAGCTACCAGCAAGAGAAAGGAAGGCTCTCAGCAATGACAAAGACCACCAGAATTACCGGACCCACCAAAGATCCAGCCTAAAATCCCTATTGAATGCTGTCTGAAGGCTTCAAGGAGATTCAAAGCCAATTTTCAAAGGGAACTATGTGCACCTTGATTCACTAGGGTGACTAGGAGAGAATGTCAGCTCTCAGAAATTCTCCAAGTTGTCCACCATATTTTATCTGCCACCATAAAAAAAGTAATTAATAGGAAGTGTGCATTCAAGTGTACCTGGAACAAGTAGTGTATATAATATTAGGATCTGTTACCAAAATGAGAGCTTATGGGACCAACAAACTTGGAAATTGCATATTTGGGGGGGGTCTCTCATTCAACTGGGCTCCCAAGAATGAGATAGATTATATTCTCCTTTTGCTCAACTCCAGATGAAGAGCAGAAGGTAAACCATCCACCAGTTATAAGGAGCTTGTGGCAGGAATCATGCATTCTAAAAGGGTCAGTGATATCCTGACCAACTCTGAAAGTTATGAATCTATGAAATTATGGAAAAGGCACACGACTTTGGAATAGGATTTTATTCAGGAATTTGTACTAAAGAATTGGTATTTGAGATGCAAATCCTAGTATCTAATTCGGAAAGATATTTGTGTTTGGAGAGGCTATAGGACCAGATGACCAGTTGGCCCCTCTGAGTCTTCCCATGTGCTCTGAGGTCCTCATGTCCAGCTCCTGCTTCTCCTGATTCCCACTGCCATGCACATATGCTCCAGCGGGCAAGACTGGATCTGAGAGCACACCTAGTGCCCCCCATTACCATGCTTCTACACTTGTTGTTTCTTAAACAAGGGCTTTCATTCTGTCCCCTACGTGTCCTTCAAGCCTCAGTTTAAGAGGCTTCCCCCTTGAGTAGGAGATCATCTTTTCTGTGACCATCTTTGCTGGCAGTTAAGCGTCCTTCTCGGGACTCCTTGAATACAATGTGGGAATTTTCGCTTTCTTCTTTTTTTTGTTTTGTTTTGTTTTTTGGTACTAGGTATTAAACTCAGGGATACTCGACCACTGAGCCACATCCCCAGCCCTATCTTGTATTTTATGTAGAGACAGGGTCTTGCTGAGTTGCTTAGTGCCTCCTTTTGCTGAGGCTGGCTTTGAACTCACTATCCTCCTGCCTCAGCCTCTCGAGCCACTGGAATTGCAGGCATGCATCATGCTGGCTACTTTCTTCTTAATTTCTCCACCAGACTTCCTGAGTGGAGAAAAAGCATTATCTTATTTGTCTTTATATCCTTAACAGTGGCATGGAGCCTGGTGTGTAGTCGTTGCTTAGTGTTAGGTGCGTGTAGCATGAACTGAGGCAGTTCATGTGGGGGAGAATATAGGTTTGGAACCAAACTACCAGGGTTCATCTCCTGATTCTACCACTCATTAACAGTTGGACTTTGATAAATTCCCTTGTTCTTTCTCTACCTTAGCTTCTTGTCTATAAAAGTGGGATGATAATAGGACTGTTGTAAAAAGGAAGTAAGCTAGTAAGTGTAAAATGTTTAAATAGTGGCTAATTTATAGTAAGCATTCAATGTGTGTTAACCATCACGATTACATCAAATGAGTCCAAATCCATTCCCATCTGAACACTGTCAGTGATTCTGAAGATATCTCTATTAAATCAATATCACCAGAGAAGAAACAAGAAATGACTCTACTTGCCCTTTGGGTCTTGTAACAATCCCTCCTGGGGGCCCAAACACCCCCTATTTAAGGCTGAGTGGACTTTATTTACAAGGACCTAGTTAATCAAGTCCATCTGTAATGTAAATGTGCTTCTCATTATGCTAATGCAAGCACTAGACATGCAAATCCATAAGCATTTGCATGCCTAATGCAACAGTTCTTGTCCATCCTGTTCTGTTGCTATTTACTATCTAGTTTTTATGACTTATGGATTTCCAACCCTTTAAATTTATATCAGCGCCGTGACATATCTGCAAGCAGCGACAGTTTTATGAGCACTAAAAAAGCTGCAACACACCACCACTAAATACTAATGACATAAATGGTAGCTGTAATGGCCCCTATTTTTATTACAATACCAAACCTCGATATATTGCAATTACCTCTGCACTCAAACCAGACCAAGCCAAACTGTACAGGAGCCATCCCAGCGGGGAGAAGAGATCAGCTGCGGAGTTTCCTGTTGGAACCAGCCTTTAGCGCTAAGGAGCTGAGATCAGCAATTGCAGCAGGAATTTCCTCTGAGCATCCACTGGTCTGCAAATCAGAGGCCTCCATCCAGCATAGATGTGCCCGAATGCTGAGGTGGGTCTAATCGCTTAAAGAAGGTTCATAGGCATTAGCTATCTACTTTCTGCCATCCCATCTATCTAGCCCCAGACCAAGCCCCCCACTTGCTGCATGACCCTGAGCAAGTCTCTTCCCTCTCTGGGTCTCAGACCCCCCATCTGGAGATGTAGGGATGTATATCTCTAAGGGGGCTTCCAACTCTGACATTCCACGATTGAGTCAATGGAAAATTCAAGCTTAGGATGTAGTCATTAATTTTCTCCAGAATGAAAGTATATCCAACAAGACATTTTTATGCCTAGTTTTATAAGTTCTGATTTTGCACCTTAAAATAATAACACCTTGAATTTATTTTATGGCATTTTCTATCTAAAACACTTTTCTGTTTGTTACTAGCATTCATTCTCCAGGTCCCTGGAGAGGCATCCTTTCTATTGTGCAGGTAGGGAAACAGGCTGAAAGGGGGGTGAGGGTTGCCCAAGGTTACATCAGGGCCAACATGGGCATTAAAGCCCCGGGCTTTATTGATGGCCTTCTATTAAGCTGCTTCTAATTCTCTAGTGACTATCCCTTCCTTCCAGGGAAGAATGACCCAGAAGGTTAGAAGAAAAGAACAATGGAACATAGATCTGAACCAACTCCTCCTGAAGGCCTCAAATGCCAGCTTCGGAGTTTTATTCATATGGCTCCTGCACTTTACCCCTGGAAGAGGTACAGTTACACGTCTCAGTGTGGAGTAGTTACTGAGTATGGGCAAACGTGGGTGGGCAGTTATAGCCTGCGTCGGAGCCCCATGGATGCACACAGCAGCTGGTGCGGGCAAGGCCTACTCAATGTCTGCAGAGCAGCCTTGCAACACTAGACTTCTGATCATCATCCTGAGGTAGGATGGAGAAATAAAAAATTAGGTAGAATGGAGACATAAAGGAAAGACAAGGAAATAAAAAGAATTTTTTTTTTTTCAGTACTGGGTGCTTTACCTCTGAGCTATATCCCCAGTCCTTTTTATTTTTTATTTTGAGACAGGGTCTTGTTAAGTTGCCCAGGCTGACCTTGAATTTGCCATCTTCCTGCTCAGCTTCTCAATTCGCTGGGATTACAGACATGGGTCATCATGCCCAGCCAAGGAAATAAATTTTTAATTCAGAAGTTCTGCACAGTTTTCTAGGCCTGTCACTCCCCAAGCCAGTCTGTCTTTCCTGGATTGGTTACTCCTAAATTCCTAGGAAATCTGGAAATCTACCTGTGCACTGTTTTGTTTTTTTGTTTTTTTTTTTTTAATATTTTTTTAGTTGTAGATGGACACAATATCTTTTTTACTTATTTATTTTTATGTGGTGCTGAGGATCAAACCCAGTGCCTCACGCATGCAAGGCAGGCGCTCTACCACTGAGCCACAATCCCAGCCCTGTGCACTGTTAATTAACTCTCCAATAAATAGATTCAGCAAAGAGAGCTGTAACATTTTAAGAAACCTATAATTTAGGGGACTTTTCAACGCTATATACTAAAGGCATAATGAAGACCATGTTGGCCTTAGAACCTGAGATTCACCAGACCATCATAAATCATCTTAATATCATTCTTACATACCTTCCCATATCCCCTTGAATAATTTTCATTTGAAAGAAGAGCTGGGAACCCCCAAAATGCTTCTCTCACTCTCAAGATGGCCTGCATTCTCCCTTGAATGTGTATCTGCTTTCCTAAATGAACCTCTATCTGTGTCTCTGACTAGCATGTGCTGAAATTCTTTTCTGTCCCATTAAGTCAAGGACCCTGCTGATCCTGTGTTCTCCTTCTCTCCAGGACTTTCTGAGGCCCTTCTACAGAGCTGTTTCATGCTGTACCTCACAATGACCAACCACCATGATAATTCCATGGAGGCAATTAAAATCCATCCACAAAAGCAGTATGGAGTTTCCTCAGAAAACTTGAAATGGAACCACCATTGAACCCAGCTATCCCACTCCTTGGCATATACCCAAAGACATAAAATCAGCATACTATAGTGATGTGGCCACATCAATGTTTACAAAAGCTTAATTCACAATAGTTAAGCTATGGAACCAACCTAGGAGCCCTTCAACAGATGAATGAATAAAGAAAATGTGGTATGTATACATAATGAAATATTGCTCAGCCATAAAGAAGAATGAAATTATGACATTTGCCAGTAAATGGCTAGAACTAGAGACTATCATGTCAAGTGAAATAAGCCAATCCCAAACAACCAAAGGATAAATGTTCTCTCTGATATGCAGATGCCAACTCACAATGGGGAAAAGAGGCAGGGGGATGGAGGTCTACACAATTGGACAAGGGGGAGTGGAGGGAAGGGAGAGGAGATGGAATGGAATGTAGAATGGATCAGACATAATATTCCTATGTTCATATATAAATACACAACCAGTGTAACTACACATTATGTACAACCACAAGAATGGGAAATTATACCCCATGTATATATGATATGTCAAAATACATTCTACTGTCACATATAACTAAAAAGAACAAATGAAAAACAATAAACTAAAATCCATCCACAATTTACAGGACTTGCCAGGACTGGCTGAAAGATAGTGTTATGGACTGAATTGTATCCCCACTCCCCAAATTCAGGCTGAAGTCCTAAGTTCCAATGTGACTGTATTTAGAGATCAGGACTTTAGGGAGGTAATTAATATCAAATGAGGTCGTAAGGATGGAATTCCTAAGCCAATTGACAGATGTCCTTATGAAGAGACACCAGGCATGTGCATGCTCAGAGGAAAGGACACATGGACACAGTAAGAATTTGACCATCTACAAGCCAAGGAGAGAGGTCTCAGAAGAAATCAAATCTTCAAGCCCAGTGTGGTGGCACATGCCTATAATCCCAGCAACTCCAGAGGCTGAGGAAGGAGGATTGCAGGTTCGAAGCCAGACTCAGCAACTTCGTAAGGATATAAGCAAACTAGTGAGACTTCTTCTCAAAACAAAAAACCAATGAATAAAAAGGTCTGGGGATGCAGCTCGATGCTAAAACACACCTGGGTTCAATCTTTGGTCAGGAAGGAAAGAAGGGAGGGAGGGAGGGAGGAAGAGAAGAAGGGAGGGAGGAAAAAGAGAAGAAAGAGAGAGAGAGAGGATGGAGGGAGGAAGGAATGAAGAAACTGAATCTGCCAACACCTTGATCTCAAACTTTAGACTCTAGGACTGTGAGAAATACATTTCCGTTGTTTAAGCCCCCCAGTTTGTTGTATTTTGTTAGGGTAGCCCAAGCAGACTAAGGCAGAGAGAAGAGACTTAAGGCCACTTCCTATAGGGGATGGGGGAGCTGATGAATCCCCAGCCCAGAACACACTCGGGTAAGAATGACAACAGTTGCCAAGCAGCAAAACCACTCTCGAGAGGTGGCAGGTGTTGGAGTTAGCTCTGAGAGGCACTGAAATGTACCTGTGCTCTGCACTGGGAGGAGGACAGGTCAGATATTTATGGAGGAATTTCCTGGTGATGGCGGTGGGAGACCTTTGTCCACAGCAGAGAGAAAACCCAGCAAATCAGCAAACCATTGTCCCTGGACCGAATCCCTAGTTCTGCCACTATCCATCCCTGTGCCCTTTTTGGGCATCCTCTTCCATCTCGAAAACAAATCACTGGACTAAATCAGCGTTCTAAAAGTCAATCACTAAAATACTTGGGTACAGAATGTTTGCCATATCCATACACTGCTCCTACAATCATTAACTGGACTCACTTCCCAGCCCTGCTATAGCAAATAACCACCAACTGGGTGGCTTACGTTTAAAAATAATAATAATAACTTGTTCTCTCACAACTCTGGAGTCCTGAAGACTGAAATCAAGGTGTCCACAGGGCTGCCCGCCTTCTAAAGGCTGTCAGGAAGAATCTTTCTCTGCCTCCTCCGGTTCCTGGTGGCTCCAGCTGTTCTTTATCTGGTGGCAGCCAACATGTGGCTCTCTGCCTCCATCTCCATGTCTCCTTCTCTTTTAAGGACACCAGTCATGTTGGACAAAGAGCTCAACCTACTGTATGTTGTATACACTGTGTATAGTTTGTAGTGTAGAATTTCCTGTCATTACCAAGTAATGCCAATTTCCAGAGAAGAGACTATATTCAAAACACCTCAATCAGTAACTGGCATAAAATAGTCCACCTGTAAATATCTCTGTGCTCTTTCCTCTTCTTATAAAAAAACATCAGTCACTGGATGAGAGCCCATGCTAAATCCAGTGTGCTATCATCTCAAGATGTTTGGAACATCTTGACAAGTGATAAGTGAGAAGTCCACATTTCCAAATAAGGTCACATCACAGCTCCTGGAAGTTAGGACTTTGAGGACTCAATTCCACCTGCAACATTTACTAAATATTTTTATTAAATTGACCTTAAATCAATTCACTGTTTTGCTTGCCTTATAATATCCATAAAGTTATAGATTTGATGAGTTCACTCTATTTTTTAAATGTATTTCAAATACGCAAAATTGAAAGTAACATAATGAACAGTTGTGTATTTACCCTTGGCTTTAACAAATCTTAGTGGTTTCTATATTTATTGTAAATTTTTTGTTCTTTCAAGATATAAAATATCACAGGAATATGTTAGGCCTGTTTTATATGCTTTCAGATTTCATTTTCCCACCTAGAGGCAACTACTACTTAAAACTGGTATGCATTATTTCCATTCATGTTTTTATGCTTTTATGACATAAATTTGTCATATCTGTCACATGCAATCTCAGATTACATATTTTAATCATAAATAAATGCTATCACTGTATTCTCTTTATTTTTAAGTTCCTCTGTTTTTCTTCTGCTTTCTCTAGATTTAAACTGCTTATTTTACTGTTTCCCAAGGTAGCTGCTTAGATTATTGATTTTAGAAATTTTTTCTTCTTTTCTAACGTATTTATTTCATATTATAAATTTCCCTCTTAACTATTGTTTCTGCTGTATGCTACACATTTTGTTAAGTTGCATTTTCATTTTCATTTGGTTTAAAATATTTTAAAATTTCTCTGGCAACTTCCTCTTTGACTCATGTGTTATTTAGAAATGCCCTTGTTTAATCTCCAAATATTTGGGGATTTTTTTGGTCTCTACTATTATTGATTTCTAGTTTAATTTCAGGATGTTCTGAGAACATACTTTATTTTATTCTGTTTTTAAAAACTTGTTAAGGCATATTTTATGGCTCAGAATACAGTCTATCTTGAAGTGTGTTTCATGTAAATTTGAAAAGAATGTATATTCTGCAGTTGTGTGGAGTATTCTATAAATGTCAATTGGATCAACTTGCTTAATAATTTTGTTCATGTCAATTATATCCTTATTGAATTTCTAGATATTTAATCTATTAATTACTTAAAGAGTGATATTAAAGTTTTCAGCTCTGAGAGTTGATTTGTCTAGATCTTCCTCTAGCTCTGTCAGTTAGTATCTCATGTAATCTAATACTCTATTGTTGGGTATACACATGTTAAAGATTATTGTGTCTTTGGGGGGAGGAATTTACTCCTTATGCTCCTTTTTATCCCCGATAATTTTTCTTATTTTGAAATGTGCATTGCCTGAAATCGATATAGATGCTCCAACTTTCTTTTCAACCCATTTACCTTCAAATTATTCATTTCTCCCAACTTCATTGAGTATAATTGACAACACAAATTGTATATATTTAAGGTATGCCATGTGATGTTCTGATATGTATATACATTGTGCAATAATTACCACAACTAAGGTAATTAACATCCGATGCCTCATATAACTACTACTTGTCTGTGTGTGTATGTATATATAAAAAGAGACAATTTGGTACCTCCCTTTAAAAGACTGAGTAGCATTTTTGTGTATAAATATCACCTTTTAAATATCCACTCAACTTTTAGTGGACACTTGGTTATTTTTCCTATCTTGACTATTATGAATTATGCTACAATGAACCTGAAATTGTACAGATCTCTTTGAGTTATGGATTTTATTTCCTTTGGATATATACTCAGAAGTGGGATTACTGGGTTATATGGTAGTTTTATTTTTAGATTTTTGAGGAAAATCTATAATATATTTCACTGTGGTTGTATCAGTTTACATTATCCCTTTTCTTTGCATCCTCTCCAACACCTGTTTTCATATTTTTGCTAAAATCCATTTTTTTTTCCCTTGAGGTATGGGGATTGAACTCAGGAGCACTCAACCACTGAGCCACATCACAAACCCTATTTTGTATTTTATCTAGAGACAGGGTCTCACTGAATTGCTTAGCACCTCACTTTTGCTGAGGCTGGCTTTGAACTCATGATCCTCCTGCCTCAGCCTCCCAAGCCGCTGGGATTATAGGTGTGCACCACTGCACCCAGCTAATAAAATCTATTCTAATAGATGTGAGATGTGGTTTTAATCTGCATTTCTCTAATGATCGGTGATACTGAGAATTTTTTCATGTACCTCTTGCATATTTGTACGTCTTCTTTTGAGATATGTTTATTCAAGTGCTTTGCCCATTTTTTAATCTGATTACTTGTTTTCTTCTTATTGAATTGAGTTCCTTATATGTTTTCTGATATTGTTTATCAGATGTACAATTTGAGTATACTTTCAAATTCACAATCTGTGGGGTTGTCTTTTCACTTTTTTAATTGTTTCCTTTGCTGTGCAGAAGCTTTCTAGTTTGATGGCATCAGAGGGTCCACTTTTCCTTTTGTTGCATGTGCCCTCAGGGTCATCTTAAAAGTCCTGGTATAAACCAACAGTGTAGAGCTTTCTCCCAATGTTTTCTTCTAGTCATTTTTTAGTGTCAGGTTTTATATATGTCTTTAATCTATTGTTACTTGATTTATTTTTGTAATGGCATGATATGTATTCAGTTTCATTCTTTTGCATGTGGATATCCAGTTTTCCAAGCACCGTTCATTGAAATGATTGCCCTTTGCCCGCTGTACTTTCTTGGCTCAAAAATCAGCTGGCTGAAAGAGCAGGGGGTTATTTCTGGGCACTCTATTCTCTTCCATCCTTGTTATTTTTTCTAAAGAATGTTTTAGCTATTTAGAGTCTTTTGTGGTTCAGTATGAATTTTAGGACTTTTTTTTTACTATTTCTGGGAAACTGTCACTGGAATTTTTAAAAGATTTTTTGGCACACAATATTGTACATATTTATGGGGTATCATTGGAATTTTGAATCTGTATATTGCTTTTAGTTATAGGTATATTTTAACAATGTTAATTCTTCTAATCCACAAACATGGGATATTATTCTACTTGTTTGTATCTTCAGTTTCTTTCATCAATGTCTTACAGTTTTTACTTCTTTCACCTCTTAAGTTATCCCTAAGTATTTTATTATTTTTGATGCTATGATAAATGATATTGATTTTTCAAATAATTCACCATATGTGGGGAAATATAACTGTGTTTTCTATATTAATTTTGTACCCTGAAATTTTTACTGAATTCATTCACTATGGTTTTTAGCAGTCTTTAAGGTTATCTGTATAAAAGATGTTATCATCTACAGAGACAATTTTTCTCCTTCCTTTCTTATTTAGATGCCTGTTATTTCTTTCTCTTGCCTAATATCTCTAGCTAGCATTTCTATTACCATGCTGAATAGAAGCAATGAGATTAGGCACCTTTGTCTTGTTCCTAATCTTAGAGTATAAGTTTTGGTTTTACCGTTGAGGGCTTGTCATATATGACCTTTATTTTGTTGAGGTACATTACTTCTTTTTCTAATTTGTTGAGAAGTTTAATCATGAAAATGTGTTGAATTTTGTCAAATGCTTTTTCAGTACATGTTATTATATGATTTTTCGCCTTCATTCTGTTAATGTGGTATATCACACTGATTTGCATGTTGAACCATTCTTGCATGTCAGAGATAAATCCCACTAGTGGAATCATAGTGTATCATTATTTTAATGCGCTGCTACATTAGATTTGCTAGTTTTGTGTTGAGGATTTTTGCATCTGTATTTGTCAGCTTCTTTGCTACTGTGACTTAAGGACCCCTCCTCCCCCAAAAAGAACAATTGTAAAGGAGGTAAAGTTTATTTGAGGGCTCACAGTTTCAGAGGTCTTACCCATAGAAGGCTGGCTCCATTCCTCAGGGCTTGAGGTGAGGCAGAACATCATGGCAAAACAGTGTGGCAGAGGGAAGCAGCTCATGGTAATCAGAGAGCAGAGAGAAACTCCACTCACTGGATAAAAATATATACCCCAAAGCCATGCCCCAATTCCCACCTCCTCTAGCCACACCTTACCCCTTCAGTTACCAGTAAGTTAAGGCTATAACCCAATCAACTCTCTTCCAAACCTTCTTGCATTGTCTCACATGTGAGCTTTTGGGGGACACTTCACATCCAAACCATAACAGCATTTAGAGTCACCAGAAATATTGGCCTATAATTTTGTTTTCTTATAGTGTTTCTATGTGGTTTTGGTATCAGTCAATCAACTCATAACTTCTTTTAAAAGTTTGACCTGAAATTATAATTTTTGTTTTTATGTGGCAAAAATATGTATATATTTATAGCATACAGTGTGATATTTCCATACATGTACGTATTGTGGAATGATCAAATCAGTCTAATTAGCATCTCCATCACCTCAAATACTTAGTGTTTCTTTGTTGTGAGAACATTAAAATCCTTTTGTTTAGCTATTTTGAAATGTATAGTACATTATTGTTTTACTTTTAAGCAGGCTTATATATAAAGTGGGTTTCTTTAGACAACATATAATTTGGTCTTTTAAAAAATTTTACTCTGACATTCATCTTTTAATTGGTATACATATGCCATTCACGTCTGAAGTATTTATTGATATCTATCTTATTTATAACTGTTTTCTACTCATTGCACTTGTTCTTCACCCCACCCCTTCTTGTTCCTTCTCTGGTTTTGATTGAGCATTATATGTTATTTCATTTTCTCTTCTCTTTTTGCATACCCCTTATACTGCTTTTAAAACAATTTTAGTTTTAAAATTGTAAATTTTACAATTTGTAATATTCCTTTATGACTAATCTATGTGTACTTTCAAATGGCACTGTAATGTATCACAGGTAGTATAACCTTATAACAGGATATTCCCAATTCCTCTCACTCATCTGAATGAAAGGAAAGGAAGGGAAATAGGAATAGGAAAGACAGTGGCATGAATCTGACACCTGTGTACATGTATGAATACACCACAATGAATGTCCACATCATGTACAACCACAAGAGTGGGATCCTAATTAGAATAAGATATACTCCTTGTTTGTATAGTGTGTCAAAATATATTCAACTGTCATGTATATCTAAAAAGAACAAGTAAAATAAAAATTGCATGTTATTAATTTTCATGTGCTATTAATCCATATGTTCTAACCACATGGTACTACAACTTTGAATACACATTTATTTACAAGATCAATTAATAAGAAAAATAAAATATTTTATCTTTCTCTTTTCCTTCTCTAATGCTTTGCCCTTTATCACATAAATCTGAGTTTCTGAACTATATTATTTCCCTTGTTCCTGGAGAATTTTTTTTTATCCTTTCTTACAGGGAAGATCTGCTGGCAATGAATTCCCTCACTTTGTGTCTAAGAAAGTCTTCATTTTCTCCTCACTCTTGGACAATGATTTTTCTAGATACAGGATTTTAGTTTATTCATGTTATTTTTTTTCCCTCAACACTTCAATCTTTTTCTCTACTTTCTTGTTGCTTGCATGGTTTCTAATGAGAAGCCTCCTCTAATTTTTAACTTTGTTCCCCTATAGATAAGGTGCTTGCTTTTCTTTGACTTCTTTCACAATTTTGTCTTCATCTTCGGTTTGCTGAAGCTTGAATGTGATTTCCCAGGTTTAGTGTGTTGGGTGTTATTCATGCTTGGTGTTCTTCTGAGCTTCCAAAATACCTAGTTTGGTGCCTATCATTGACTTTGGAAAGTTCTTGGCTGTTATACCTCAGTATATTTTCTGCCCTGTTCTTTTTTCTAGTATTCAAATTATTTGTATATTAAACCTTTTGAAATAATTCCATAGTTCTTGAATATTTTATTCTGGATTTTTTACTATTTGTATTCTATTCTGGGAAATTTCTACTAAAATATCTCCAAGCTTACTGACTCCTTCATCCACATCCAGTCTTCTAATAAGCCCATTGGAGGCATTTGTCATTTCTGTTATAGTGCCTTTGGTTTCTAGTATCTCCTTTTGTTTCTTTATGTATATTACCTGTCTTTCTTGCTCACCATCTACTTTTTTCATTAGAGATCTGAATATATTAACTGTAGTTATTGAAAATCTCTTATAATTTTTTTGTTGAAAGTCAGACATAACATATTTGCTAATAGGAACTGAGGTAAGTAGGGCTTTAGTGTGAAGTTTTATATTCATCTGGTTAGATGATACTCTATATTCAATGCTTTTTATAACCATAGGAGCTAGTGGCTTCAGATTCCTCTCTTGTTCTTATTTTTGTCTTTCCGATTATTTATTAGTTTTCTTAAATTTTCCTTCTTATATAGAATCTGAGTCTTACAGCTCTTCCAGTTGTAATCCTCCTCTGTTACAACACTAGAGCTCTGTTGTTGTGGGGCAGGTAAAACTTTCCATAATCTTATCATTCAATCTTAGTGTTTTAGTGTCTCTTCCTCCTGAGCTGTGACCTACACAAGGGTTTCTTACCTGTCTTCATCCCACACTTAAGTGTGACATTGAGGATACAGGAAACTAGATAAGATTGATAAAACCTTTTTCACTTGATTTTGTTATGGATAATGCATTGAGCATATTTCAAAAATGTTTGCTTTCCCTCTCTCTTTGCCAGAAACTTGAGGGATTTTTCTTGGCTTTTCACTGTAAGAACTTGGTGGGGTTCTTGGAGGTAAAATACGTGAAAATGTAAGGGTATCTCTAAAACTCTGTTGCCGACCCCCACACTAATTTATTTCTTTCCAAAGCTAGTTCACATTCAAACTCCAGCAACTCATCAAAAATTACCATTTAAGTCTGTTACCGTTATACTCCAGTGTTTTCTGCCCCAAGTTAACTGATCTTGATGGTGTCTGTGTATTTGCCTGTCTCTCCATATTGGGGGATGGCAGTATTGCCCTGAAACCTCACTTCTCTGATGGGTCCAGGAAAAGTTATTGATATTCAGGGTTGTTTTTTTTTTAAGCTTCTCCTTGTTGTCAGGATAGGAATGACAGTTTACAAGCTCTTCACATGTCAGAACTGAAGTCTCAGATGTAACTTGTGAACTGGGTCCTGAAGGACAAGCATGATCTCTCCAGTAGAAAAGGCCAACTTGCCACACATTGTTGCCTGTCATCATTGAGGTTGCTCAAGGAGACGGGGCTGAGAACTTGGGCAATTCCCTTTAGGTCTCTGCTTCTCAGATCTACCCTCCGACATCTTGTGTCTTCACCTCAGTAGGGAGATCCAGAGTCCCCATCCAGACCTGTCTTCCATGAGCAAAGACTCTTTCTCCCTGTACTTGGGACTTTATAGTCCTGAAAGTAAGAGATGAATACAGGTTGCATTTGGACAACCCAGCCATTCATTTGCTCCATCTTTTGTGGCAGTCCTTAGTTTTCCATTAGAGATGTACCTTTACCCCTCACTGCCATCTATTGTGCTTGAGCAGCAGTCAGTTTCTTTGCATCCAAGCATGTGACTCTACCCTGGCCATTCAGAACCTCAAGTCATTCTGGACACTGATTGGTTCAGGAATGTTCCCATGATTCTATTAGAGCAGATGGAATATGAAAGGAATTATGTTCTGGAGCTACTAGCAGGAATCACCACCAGAAAAGGGAGGAGCTTGCTGACACATTAACATGGAGGAAAAGCATTTGAGCAGTATGGAGAAAAACCATGTCCTTATGATATTGAATTTCTGCTTCCAGCTGCTTCTACTTGAAACTTACAGAATCTTTTTTGCTACCAGACTAAGTTTATTTTAGCTGCCAACCAAAAATGGCCTTGATTGAAACAGAAATGTGTGGTCAATAAACTACTATTCCAAAGAACAGTGACCTTAACAAAAGAGATGGACTTTAATGGGAGAATTTCAGAACTTATATTAGGGGAGATACAATTCACATCCTACCAAATGTGTGCCCATAGCCTGTGTGAGTGCATCAGTATGGGTACTGTGTGTGGACTTGTTTGCTGGGACTCTTTTTTTTTTTTTTTGGTACTGGGGATTGAACTCAGGGGCACTTGACCCCTGAGCCACATCCCCAGCCCTATTTTGTGTTTTATGTAGAGACAGGGTCTCACTGAGTTGCTTAGTGCCTCACCATTGCTGAGGCTGGCTTTGAACTCGCGATTCTCCTGTCTCAGCCTCCCTAAGTGCTGGGATTACAAGCATGAGCCACCGCGCCCGGCTTGCTGGGACTCTTTTTACTCTCTTATTTTCTTCTCTTACCCAAAGTTTACTGGGGAATTTTCTCAGCACAAATGCTTAAGATGAGATCTATCCTGAGAAACTCAAAGTAAACTGAAATGAGTTGAATGCAGAAATACACCAAACCCACTGAACAACTTGGCTTAGGAGCACAGTATGCTGTGGAGTGTGAACTGCTTCTCTTTCTGATTGTGTGGCTGACTGGAAGCTGTGATTCCCTGCCACTGCCCAGCATCTCAAGAGAATATTGGAAAGTGTATTTGCTAATCCAGGAAAAGAGCAAAACTTAAAATTTCAAGTATGGTTTCTACTGAATGTGTTATCATGTTTGCAGCATCATAAAGTCAAAAAATCCTAAATCAAATCATCATGAATTGGGGGACTCTCTGTATCTGATTCTGGGTAGCCCATTCTTACATGGGATTTTAAGAGGTTTTAAAATATTTTCTTGAAGATGAGTTTGTCTTTCCCTGAAATTTTATGTCCTTGGTATCTTCAGACACATACACTCCCATTTAGTGTGGAGTTAAGCCTATCCATAGCTTTCACATAGAGGGAGTCAACTAGAGCCATATATGCTCACAGGCCTGCCAGGGCCCCTAAAGTAGGCAAGGTGGTGGAATTGGGGGGCTCCTACCTCACCCTGGAGACGGGGAGAGAGGGACTCAGCAAAGCATATAAACACTTTCAGAATTCCAACTGGAGACTTGGAGACCATTAAACCCAAGAGTTGGCAAACTTTGGACCAAATCCAGTCTACGACTCTGTAAGTGGTTTTAAAGATATTTTTAAAAATATTTTTTCATAACAGTGAAAATTATAATGAAAATCAAACCCAGTGTTTATAAAGTTTTATTGAGATATAGCCATGCTTATTTGTTAACATATTGTCTATGGCTACTTTAGAAAAAAATGAAATTGAAGACAGGAAAGTGATAGAGAAAAATAAACCTAACAAAACCTGGTTCTTTGAAAAGATCAATACAATTGATAAACATTTATTCTGGCTAATCAAGAAAAAAAAGAGAAATAAGATACAAATTGCCAATATCGGAAGTAAAAAGAATCTATCACTACTTATTCCATGGACATTAAAAGTATCACAAAGGAATATGAATAACCACAATTTCACAGCATAGATGAAATGAACCAATTTTCGAAAGACATAAGCTAACTCAAGGAAAAATTATCTGAATAGACTTATATCTACTAAAAAAATCAATAATTAATAACCTTCCAAAAAGAAAATACCAGGTACAGATGATTTTACTATGAATTCTACCAAAAGCTTAAGGAACATATAATACCAACTCTCTATAACTCTTCCAGAAAATAGCAGCAAAGAGATCACTTTCTAATTCATCCAAGAAGACCAGAATTATCATAAAACCAAAATCAAAGACATTACAAGAAAAAGACCACAAGCCAATACTGCTCATGAGCATACATGCAAAAATTCCTTAATGAAATACTAGCAAATCAAATACAACAATGTATAAAAAGAATTATGCAGCATAACCAAGTGGGCTTTATTCCAGGTGTGCAAGCCTGGTTCCACATTCAAAATCAAATAAAACAATTCACAACATCAACATAATTGACAAATGAGAAACAATTATATTATTTTATCAATTGATGGAGAAAAGGCATTTGACAAAATCCAACACAAATTCACGATAAAATACTCTCAGCAAACTAGGACTAAAAAGGAACTTTCTCAACTTGATAAAGAACATCTATAGAAATCCTGCAGCTAACATCATAAGTAGGTTGACAAACTGGATGCTTTTCTCCCTAAGATTGGGAATAACACATTGATGTCCCTTCTCACCACTCCTATTCATCATTGTGCTGGAAGTCCTAACTAGTACAATAAAATAAAAACAGAAAACAGAAGGTGTATAAATTGAAAGGAAAAAAATTAAAGCCTTTGTTTGCAGATGGCACAAGTTTCTATATAGAAAATTCCAAGAATCAACACAAAAGCTCCTATAACTTATGATTTTAGCAACGTTGCAAGTTAAAAGCTTAATATTTATACTAACCTTTCCTTAATGCTAGCAATGAACAATTGAAATCTGGAAATAACAGAACATCATTTACAATAGCACTAAAAATGTTCAATACTTAGATATACATCTAGCAAAATATGTACATTATCTAAATGCAGAAAAACTACAAAACTGTGAGGAAAGAATACATCTATATGTCAAAAAAAAAAAAAGAGTCTAGACATAGACTTTATACCCTTTCCAAAAATTAGCCCAAATGGATTACCCTAACTATAAAATGTAAAACTATAAAGCTTCTAAAAGAAAACAGGAGAAAATCTAGGTAATCATGAGTTTAACAATGAGTTTTTCAATGCAACACTCAAAATACATGAACAAAAAATAAGTTGAATTTTATTAAAATGTACAACTTCTGCTGAGGAAAAAAAAAAAGTGTTACCAAAATAAAAAGACAAATCACAGTATGAGAGAAAATATTTTTAAAACATATATCTGATGAAGGATTTGTATCACCTATATACAAACACTAAAAGCTTAAGGCACAATTAAACCAGTTTTTAAATGTGCAAATGACCTGAACAGGTACTCACTAAAGAAAATATGCCAATGAAAATCAAGAATATTAAAAGAAGCCCAGCGCGGTGGCGCAAGCCTGTAATCTCAGCACTTAGGGAGGCTGAGACAGGAGGATCGCGAGTTCAAAGCCAGCCTCAGGAACGGCGAGGTGCTAAGCAACTCAGTGAGACCCTGTCTCCACATAAAACACAAAATAGGGCTGGGGATATGGCTCAATGGTCGAGAGCCCCTGAGTTCAATCACCAGTACCAAAAAAAAAAAAAAAAAAAAGAATATTAAAAGATATTAAACATCATTTGTCATTAGTGAATTGCAAATCAAAACAATGAAACACCACCATACTACTATTAGAATAGCTAAAATTCAAAACAATATTAAGTGCTGGTGAGGATGCCAAACAACAGGATCTTTCATTCATTGTTGGTGGGGCTGCAGAATATATTGCTACATTGTAAAACAGCTTGGCAGTTTCTTAGGAGGCTAAAGATAATGTTTTATGATCCATCAGTTTGGTTCCAGGTATTCATCAAACTAATCTGAAAACTTGTGTTCATACAAAAACCTGCATGCAAATGTTTATGAAACTTTATTCATAATTGCCCAAAACTGTAAGAAATCAACACAACCTTCAATGGTTTTATGGGTAAATAAATTGATACATCCATGCAATGGATATCAATAAAAATGAATGAGCTATCTAGCAGGAAAGACAGAGAGAAACTTTGTATATTGCTAAGAAAAAGAAGCCTGTCCAAGAGACATAGTGTGTAATTCCAGTTATGCATTCTAGAAAAGACAAATAGACAAATATGTAGATGCAGTTGAAAAATCAAGCCAAGCGTGCCTGTAATCCCAGCAATTGGGAGGCTGAGGCAGGAGGAGGATTGCATGTTTAAGGATAGCCTCGGTGCCTTAGCAAGACTCTGTCTCTAAATAAAACATAAAAAGGGCTGGAGATGTAGCACTGTGCTAGAGTACCCCCGGGGTCCATCCCCAGCAACGAAAAACAAAAAACAAACAGCAGTTTCCAGGAGTTAGGAAAGAATAGATGAAGGGGCTGGGGTCGTGGCTCAGTGGTAGAGCGCTTGCCTCGCACGCGTGAGGCACTGGGTTCGATCCTCAGCACCACATACAAAATACATACATAAATAAATAAAATAAAGTTTAAAAAAAAAAGAATAGATGAAGCTCAGAGGATTTTAGAGCACTGAAATTATTATGTATGATATTGTAATGGTGGATGCATTTTTGAAAACCCATAGAAGTTTTTCAATACAAATAGTACACCTTAATATATGCAAATTTTCAACAATTAGAAGAGAAGGGGGTGGTTCCCTGAAAGGAATATAAACTGTCACAATAGAATCTTAAGTGTATTACAAATGTCTGGGCCAACCTGAGTGAAGGGGGTGAGGAGAAACCATGCTGACCTAACTTTGGAAATGACAGTCTGTGAGACTACAGACAAAAGGAGCTTCACAGAGGTAGGGTACTCCCGTTGAGAAAGTGATTTCCTACATGGGTACATGTTAGCAATTACGAAACCACTGGACATGTATACTGGAATTTAAAATTAGTTAAATGGATGGTAGATGATGAGAGCCATTTTCTCATGGTTAGAGGGGGAATTTACAGATAAGCAAGAGGTTGAGGCTGGAATGATCCATGTGTAATGAATTACAGTTAGAGGCATTGGTGTGAACTCATCTTTAGCTTAATATAGACATGGGTTATGTATAGAAATATTTATTGCTATATGCATATATATGGGTTAGTAAACACATGTATTTTGTTGTTCTGTCAGCTAAGGGGTCTTCTAAAGCAAAGACGCCTCATGACAATGCAGATTTTGACTTTCATATTAGTCAGCTTTCATTACTCTAACAAAAACACCCGAGACAAGCTGCTTCACAAAAAGAAAAGGTTTATTTAGCTCACAGTTTTGGAGGTTTGAGGGCATGGCACCATCCATGGCTCAGTTCTGGTGAGGACCCAGTTTGTGGATAGTAGATGGTGGACAGCAATGACTGGAGTACATGTTGAGACAAGTGGTCCCATCTTAAGCCAGGAAGCAAAGAGAGAGACTGGGGTCCCACGATCCCCTTGAAGATATGCTCCCAATGACATAAAGACCTCCCAATGGCTCCACCTCTTAAAGGTTCCACCTTCTAATATTATTACCCTGGTGACCAAGCCTTCACTCACAATGAACCCTGGAGGTCTACATCCAAGCCTTAGCAGTTTCTAATATCATTATTCAATTTTAAAAGGCCAGGGCTCAATAGAGAAATGACTGGTTCTGAGACTGGAGCAAGAAATGTTCAAGATCAGCCTGGAGCATCTTGATGTGTCAAAAAATGAGAAAGGTCCATACATTGAAGGGAATATGTCAGCTGTCTATGGAAAGAACACCTAAAGCCCAAGGCTGGAGCAATGTGAGCATCAAAATTATAATCCAGTTATAAAGTAAATATCCATGAGCCCATAGTAATGTAAATAAATGACCCAGAGAATAAATTAATAAATAGATAAGACAAATCTCCCTTATAAAATAATCTGAAGTGAGACAGACATGATTACCTTATGTACATGTATGATTACACTAGTGGAGTGACTCTACACCCCGTACAGCCAGAGGAATGAGAAGTTGTGCTCCATTTGTGCACAATGTATCAAAATGCATTCTACTGTAAAATAAAAAAATTAATTAAATAACTAATAATAATAATAAATTAAATAAATTAATTAATTAATTAATTAATTAAAATAAAATAATCTGAAGTAATTTATGCCCTTGGCACTCAAGGAAGGAAGAATAACTCCTCATTCCTGAAATGTAGTGACTTCCTGCCAAACAAGAGAGTACGGGAAGGAGGGAAGCAGAGATTCACTTTACCAGGAGATTCACTTTACCATGAAATCTGGCAAACACTACTCCATCCATGGGACCATGCTCAGTGTCAACAGTGAAAAAGCATGTTAATGGGATGTACCTTTGATATAACATGATAAAAAACACATTTTACTTCTGTTATCTTCATCCCCCAAATTCATAACTCTCATCTAATTCTGAGGAAAACATTAGGCAAATCCTCATACAGGATTGGTACTACAAAATATTTGACAGTTCTCCTCAAAACTGTCAAGGTCATCAAAACCAAGGGAGCCTAAGGAGATAGGATAGCTACATACAAGGTGGTGTCCTGGATGGGATCCTGGAGGAGAAAAAGATGGTAGGTAAACATGAAAGGAATCTGAATAGAGCATGGACTCTTGTCAATCATAAGGTACTCTTATTGGCTTATTAATCATGACCAATGTAGCCTATGAATGTTAAAATGTTGATAACTGGAGAAGCCAGGTGAGGAGGGTATATGGGAACTCCATGTGTCTTCTCAATTTTTCTATAAATTTAAAACTGTTTTGAAAAATAAAGGCTTTTCAGAACAAGTCACCTCCTCCCTAAAGCCCCCTGCCTCCACCAAGATCTCACAGCACCTTTGGCCCCTCTTTCTACCACGGCACTGAGTACATTTGCCCATGTCTATCTCTACCCGTCCCTCAGCCTCCCCAAGGCACCAACCCTGCCATCATTGGAAAAGAGAATTGCATCTTCTGAGAATTGCTTTGGAGACAACAACCTGTGCTTGAAGGCGGATGTTCTGGTCTGTTCTGGAAACAGCCTGTCCTATTGCTTGTTCCCATCTCTAGGTACACTACTGACTGTAGTAAGGGACACACCTGTCCCCTGTGGATTGGCCCCTCTCCTCAGGGAGAGCTTCAGCACATGTCAAGACAAAGCACGGACCAGGGTCCAGATCAGCCCCCTCTGCTCTGGCCCAGCTGCTCTTTACCTCTGGTCTGGTGCTCAGGGGCCCTCTTGGTCTCACTAGGGATCAGTTGCTTAGAATCAGGAATATCAGCTTTCATCTGAATTGTTTTCCCCACCTGAAGCAGTTAAGCAGTTCTATTTTTAAAGCCCTCGGTTTCTCTCTGTCTGGCTCAGAAGGTGGCTGGTGCTCCAGGACTCTGCGCAGGATAAATGCTCCATCTTTTCCCTTCCCTCTCTTCCTCAGCTTTTATGCCATCGCCAATACTGTCCTCCCCCTGGTGCTGTCAGGGGAAACTGAGCTCGTAATTCTTCCAGGGAAAGCATTAGAAAGAAAGAAATTAAGTTCAATCAAAGTGTCAGGCTTGAATTGTTTGTGTGTTCGGGTGTAGGTGAGAGAAGCCCAATAAGACCCCCTTCTGGGCCTTAGTATTCCCCACTCCCCCCATTCCACCATATTGTAGCCCTTTCCAGATCCTTGCCCTCATTAGGTGACCAGAGGAGCTAATCAAGTAAACAAGTCCCAATCTGAGGCAAGGCCCACTCTCCCAGAGGCCAATCACAACAACAGTCTAAGCAGATAGATTTGGCCGTGGGAACACACGTACACACATGCACACACACACACACAGCCATCATTCAAGTCTCTGTAACAACATGGCGGCATTTGCCAAGAGCTTCCCACAATGGTCTTGGTGTTCCCCTGGGCTAGTTCATTTCTGCTCAGGGCTTCTTGACCCATCTTAACACTGATAAAGTTCCAGTTTATTCCTTCAGCTCAGACCTGTCCTTTGGACCACCAGACCCTGATATCTGGCTATTTGACATTGACATGTGATATTTCAAAGGAAACTCAAATGCAACATGTCCCCACGGCACTGACCTCACAGCCCCTCTTCCCCGCAGATCCAGTTCTCCCCTGTAGGAATGGCAGAGCTGCTGTCCAAAATTCATGGGGAAGTCATAGACCACCCCTCAACACATCTCTCTCTCAGCTCCATGTTTCCATCCATTACTAAATCCTATGGAATTTGCTGCCAGATCTCACTGAGATTTGTTCCCCAACCTTGCTGTCACTGCCTGATGGCGGTCACAGCCTTGTCCTTGCCTGAATTTTCCAAATTCCTGTCCCCTCTCAAGCCTTTCTCTTCCTATCAGTAAGCCTGGCATCCTGCAAATGCAAAGACACTTGTCTTTGGCTTTAAATCTTTCCATCTCTCATTGCTCTCAGCATGAAGAGCAACGTCCTCCTCTTGGCCCTAGGCTTGCAGGATCTGGCTCTGCAACTCTCCGGCCTCCTTTTGACCCTCTTTCCTGCTCCTCTTGGGGACAACACTGGCCCATCCTCAGTCATCTCAGAGCTTCCACAGAAGGTATGTCCCTCCCTAGGGGTTTTGTACACACCATTGCTTCTGCCTGGAATGCTCTCCCTGCTACAGCTGCCTAATTCCCAACTTTAAGTCTCAGCTCCAAATCAGACTCCCCCAAGGCTGAGTTCCTTACATAGGCATCTCCTCCATGGTACTGATGACTCCTGGTAACTGTGTGACTCTGTGTGGCCATGGGATTATGGTAGGTAGGTATGTTAGCCTAAGAGCAGGGACTGGACCTTCTGTTCTGGTCCATGCTGCCCTCTCAGATCCTGCAGCAGTGTCTGGCCGAGGGTAGGGCATCAGTCACTGGTTTTACCATGAATGAATAGGTGCTCCCAACAACCAAGAAGTAGATTTTTGTCCTGCTTCTTCCTATTAGCTGGAGTTATTCTACCATGTATTCTGGCCACATGACTGGAGGTAGCACAATCAGAACTTAAAATAGGTCTGATTGTCCCTAAAGCCCATATTTTCCATCCCTCTGTTCACAGGACCTATAGGCCAGGAAGGTCCTGAGACTTTCTTCTTTCTGACCAGATGCCACCAATATGGAGGGAGAAGATAAAAAACCATAAGGAAACCAGAGCTAGGGTTTCAGGGAAAGTTACCCAGAAATCCAAGGGAAGAGTCCTTGTACTGTTAACATCCAATATCAACCCTGCCTCCTTCCTCTCTCTTGCCCTAATAACTAATATTTATTGACTGCCTACTATATCATTGAATAAGCCTCACCACTATCCATAGGCATTATGATTATTCTCATTTTTCAGATGAGAAAACTAAGGCCCACACACAAAAAAAGTAAATAACTGGCTGGAATCTGCACAACTAACCAGAACAGAGCGAGGACACCGCCCCAGCTCCACATCTCCACCATCACTTCAACCTGAAGGACACACTGGCTTCCACCGGCTTCCACTGCCTACAGCCCCAGCAGGGTAAAAAAATCAAGATGCCCAGTCCTGCATCTGGAGGGTGAGCTTGTGGTGTAATCCTCTCTCCAGGGATGTGAAACGCGGAGCCTCCTAGTGTGAGAATGACAATTACTATCTTTGCTGCTTCCAGAAGGTGGGCTTCAGAAAGGACTGTCAGTGTTTCCTGTTCCCTAGCCCTCCACCTCAGAGTCCTCCTGCTCCCGGTCTTTCCCCTACTTCATCCTTCACCCCAGCCTTCTGCGAGCTGCCCAAGGGCATATGAGGAAATTCCTTTTGTTATGTAAAATAGTCCATTTCTGTCCCTTGCAACCAAAGAATCCTAAAAGAACTTGGGACCCAGACTCAAATCAGAAGATTATGGATGAGGGCCTTTGATGTCCTGTGGCAGGGTTACTTATACTTGGAAATTAAGCTGACATTTTAGCAAAAAGAGGGCAGCAGTGCCTGCCAGAGTGAACTCAGGAAGGTGGAGGTGGGCTGCAGCCTCCAAGACCATGCCAGGGGGTCAGGGTCACACAGCCCAGGGAGGAGGGACAAGGGAAAGGAGAAGCAGGGTGCTCACACCTAAGGGAAGAAGAAGACCCGGGAATGGTGCTGGGTAGAAAGGAACCACAGATGAGGTGGCTCTGGCAGTATGAAGGGCCAGGGTGACAGGTGTTAGGCGGGCAGGCTCTCCAACAGGCACCATTGGCACAAGGGCTCTTGCAGAGCTACCTTCATTGTCCATGTGGAATCCAGACAGAAACGCTGTGCTGCCATGGGCTGTCACCATTAAGGCAAAAAGGGAAAGATGCACTCACCAAACAGCCTCCCAGGCATGCTATCGAGAGGTGAACATTAGGGCGCCCCTTCCTCCTGCAGAGCCAGCCGAGGCTAATTACCCGTCTCAGGTGATCTCTTCAGGATTACACAAGCAACATCCTTTGTATAATCCGATTTCATTACGGGAAGTAATTAGTCACCCTGCTCCTCTCCCACCTTCCACTTCACCCTGAAAATCACACACAAACACAGACGGGCTGACTCAGCAGGTGTCATTCACCACCTCCACGCTGTAGCCCAGGCCGGGGGTCAGGAACAATGGTTGACAAAACTAACTGGACATCAGATTCACACAGGCCCAGGGACCAGAAGCAACCAGTGCACTTCACAGGGGCTCCCAGGTGAGTGGCAGAGGAGGGCAGAGGAGGAGTGGAGTGCAGCACAGATGGTGAAGGGTGGTGATAAATAGTTTCTCTTCAGTTCTAAGTGAGCGGGGAGCCCATTTGGAAGTGTTAGCGAGGAACTACCATGATGGACTCACATTTCATCAGGATCACGCTGGACGGTGAAAGAGACAGAGGGCGAGCCAAGACGAGATAGGCAACTGCCTTGTCCAAGGGAGAGATGATGCTGGTCTGCATGAAGTGACCACTGGATTTATTCTGAAGGTGAAGTTCACAGGACTTTCCTGATGGATTGGGTGTGGACTATAAGAGAAGGAAGAGTCAACATGGTGCCACCATGTCCAGCAGGGCTAGAAGAATGGGGTTGCCAATAACTGAAGTGGAAAAGACTGATAGGAGCTGACTTAGGGAGAGAAGACTAGGGGCTCTAAGTTGGACACGTCCATTAGATGACACTAGGGATGGCTGCTGGCCATGTGAGCCAACATGTGGAATGGAGAGTTGGTATGAGTCTGGGTTGGGATGGAACCTGGGTGGTCCTTGACTTTTAGTGTTAATAATTTTAGTTTAGAAATCCTCTCTTCCTCCTCCACACATACAAAAATATAATTCTTCATGCTTAGATGAAATGAACTCCACTTTCTAACTTTTCCAGGAGAATATGACTTAGGCCTGATCAATCAGAGCCTTTGTGTGTGTGTGTGTGTGTGTGTGTGTGTGAGTTGCTGAGGATTGAACCCAGGGCCTTGTACATGCGAGGCAAGCACTCTACCAACTGAGCTGTAATATCCCCAGCCTGATCAGAGCCTTTTCATTGTAATAGATTTAGAAATTGTATGAGATGCCTTTGGAATCAACAAGATATCATGAAAATTTGGCAAAGACTTCTGGGATGGAACATTTGAAGCAGAAACAATGAAAGGGTTGGAGCTTCTGCAGCTATACTGTCACTGTGAGGAGTGAAGGTTGCTGAATGTGTATGCTCATGAAAGACAGAAACCAGATATTAGTGATCAAGTTATGCCTGCAACAATTTTTGTCTCTCACATTTTCTGTTATATAATCCCCGTCAAGTTCTCTTCCAAAAAGAAAAAGAAAGAAATCTCAGTTGATTCTGAAACAACACATCTGTGGATTGGCATTTGGAATTAACTGTTCATACACACACAAACACACACACATTCCTGTGCTGTTACTACTCAAGCATGATCTGCAAACTCGAAGGAGGCTTGTTAGAACTGGAAAATCTTACCCCCAATGCATATTTAAGGAATGAGAATTGCTATCTTTAACAAGGTAGCAATTGATCTTATATCCACAAATAAGCATTAGTAGGTCAAAGAAGCTTGTACTCTTCTAAGGAAAAAAAAAAAAGTCACATTGTGATATAATTAATTAACAATGCCAGGTGCGTGAACATTGATAAAAATTGCCAGGGAGCAACATTGATAGCTCCCATTTACTGTGCTCATACTATATGAAGCCATCTGCCCTCTTGCGACTCGCTGACTACAGCAGTGCAAAGGAATACCCTCTGGCCAAGAGTGGAGATGTACTCCTATAATCCCAGTGACTCAGGAGGCTGAGGCAGGAGGATTACAAGTTCAAGGACAAGTTTGTCAATTTAGTGAGACTCTGTCTCAAAATAAAAAATGAAAAGGCTGAGGATGTAGCCCAGTGGTAGAGCATCCCTGAGATTAGTTGGTTAGAAGGAAGGATGGAAGGAAAGAAGGAAGGAAGAAAGGAAGGAAGGAAGGTCCAATTACAATACTTGAGGACCTAGAAATAAATCTGGATATGAAAAAAGGCAAATTACTGATGACCTGTTTAGGTTCCTGGATCCAGCCATACCTGAATTCAAAACTCTTTGGGTTTGGGGATTTTAGGAGGTAGTAAATCATTTTGGGAGGGTGGTATTAAGGTCAGTTGGAGTTGAGTTTCTGTAATTTGAAACCACAAGAGTCCTGATGAGCACAGTAATAAAGCTAACCTTTCAAACCAGCTCTGCTTCAATGCCTAGTCTTTTAATCAGGGTCCTCTGCTCTTCTACCCAAAAGAGAGTGAAATCCAAAGGTCATGAAAATTGAGTTGGATCATGAAGAGCTTATAATAGGAGGTAAAAGATTAATGCAAGTGGCATACACACATGCCCAACCCTAATTTCTAATCCTTCTCTTCTGTGCACCCTTCATCCAGACTGTGGGGAAGGCAGCCCCATACCTTGGTTCTTCTGTAGGACCCCAGAAGCAAGGCTGGTGCTAAGCATGCATGCAGTGATCATGAAATGAGAATTGTCAAATGAATATTTGATGACACCCGCCAGACCACCTGAGTATTTCTATGGGATACATCTTTTCAACAGCTCTAGGCTCACTGGGCTGCATTTCTGGAAGGTCCCCATTGCTGCCTTATTCCATCTCAGGGCGAGTCAGAAAGCTGCTTTTTCTTCTGTGTGATTCTTCAGCCTTTATTCTCCTCCTTCATCCCTCATCTTGCCACCCACCTCTGCTCCAAGCTGAGTTCCAGTTCCAGGAACGACGTCCTGGCTGCTCACACATCTGCCCCTGACTGAGGTCCCTTTTCTCCTTGTTCTCTTATGTGTGCTTGGGTAGTGCAGGGTAACATCAGCAGGGAAAAAACATCCGTAGCTAACTTCAGTTTTCCCTAGCCCAATGGCACGGTGCAGCAAATTAATCAGTGGTAAAGACAGACAGTAACAAGCAAGAAGGCCGTTCCTTAAGCATGCTGCTGAAAGACCAGCTCCCATCCAAATGGTTGCCTCACACTTCCCCTGAGTATGATTGTGGCTTCTGATGGGTGGCATGTTTAGTGCCTCCCTTAGGACACAGTTCCTCCCAAGTTCCTGAGGTAAGGGATCAATGAGGAGATGATGGAGGGACACGATTGGATGGATGGCTTGCCACTCGGTTGGCCATGCACTTAAGATCAAGCCTCTATTACTCCAGGTTCTCTTCCAAACTCTGGGAACCAATTGAGGCACAGGATAGATGAGGTCCCTATTACTAAGAAGGGAGAAAGTCAGCAAACAAGTCAGCAGATAAATGTGTCCCAAGATCATTGCTGGTGTCCCAAGGTCTTGACTGCTGGAGAAAAAGTAAACCAGGGCAGTGGGATTGAGCTCAGCTGGGAGCAGAGGAAGCTTCTCAATATCAGAAAGTCAACAAGTGGTCTTCCTGGAAAGGTGATTTCTCAGCTCAGATTCAAAAGAGAAGGAAAGAGTCACACAACAAGTGAAAGATGGAAGAAAATTCCTTGCTCTCAAAGGATCCACAGGTACAAAGTTTCTGGCACAGAAGAAAGCTGGGCATTTTCTAAGAACTAACAGAAGCTAGAATGAGCTACCGTGTGTTAGAAGAAAACAGTAGAAAATGAGGTCACAGAGGTCAGCAGGCACCAGATAAGGAAGGCCTTGCAAGGACACTGTAAGGAGTTTGGGTTCTCCAGGGTAGTTTCAAGTGAAGGAATCATGCAGTTTTGTTCATGTTTTGAGAAGCTCACTGAAGAGAAAAATGGATCAGAAAGGCCAAGAAAAGACCTGTCACAGCCCCAAGAGCTGGCCATCAGATGGCTTTTTTTCTGTGGGCTGGGGTTATATGGCAGGATTCTGGTGACAACTTTAAACTGAATATTAGACATGAAGACCCTAATAGCTACCCAGAAGTCTTGTAATTTCATAGACTCCTAGTTGGCAAAGGACCCTACACATTGCCTGGTGTCCCTCCCTGGGGAACGGGCTTATTTCTGCCTTTAGCTGGGATCCCAAATTCTTATGACTGAGGCAGGGACACATTTAGGCAAGCAATGAAAACCTCATAGCCTCAGAGTACCACTGTCTCTCGTATTGATGCAGGAGATGATTTAGGCCAATGTGCTGGAGAACCTGCCAAGTAAGTTTCGACTTGGGATGTGTCAAGAGCCCAGAGGAGAAGGAAGGACAAGCACCAGACAGGATGCCATGTGAGGGTGAAGGGTGAGTCGGCACCCAGGGCTCAATTGGTATTGCACACGTGCCCTCTTTCTTAGCATCTCCGGAATCAGTAAATAATCCACCTACCTGAAATGAACTCCTTCAAAAGGAGAGAGAAAGGGAGCATTCAGAACATTGCTGAGACCTAAATTGACCAACTTTAATCTAGATGAGTTAGTGAAATAGCAGACTGCTCATCAGCTGCATTTTAATACCATATTTGGAACCACTCAGTCATTATAAAATCATCTGAACTTCTCAGCAAAGTATACATTGGGGAGTTTATTTTTGAGTCTCTCAGAATACAAAGGAGAGTCTTTCTAATACCGGACCTGAGCAGAGCACACAGCTTCCTTTTAAATGAGGAGGAAGAAATGCCCAGTTGCTTCTTCTTTGTTAGTAATTCCCTCTTCCCTCTTTGAAAGTTTCCCTGAAAGTGCACAGTAATTTCTGATGATGGAAGAAAAGGCTCTCGGCACCTCACCTGAGTAAGCAGGTTGCTGCTGGCTAGCAGAGCAGTCCCGAGAACTCTTTGTTAGGCTGAACTCCCAGCTGGATGCTGAGGCTGAGGAATGGAGGGGGTTTGGGGAATCCTTCATTTCTTTAGAGGAAACCAGCTGAGCCCACTACACCTCCACGATCTGCAGCAGAACCCAAAGCTGTGAAGGGTTTTCAGAGTTCCCTCTGCTTTCAGCTGGAACAAACCCCAGAGACCCCATGTCTGCCATGAGCAAGGACTTACCAGCCTCTCTGTTGGTTAAGGACCTTTGTGGCTACTGTTTATACCTGACAACACTCTGGCTTCACAAGCTCATTGACACCATTGGATCTTTGTCACTTACTACTATCATTAAGAGATTTGATACCTACACAGTACCACAGACTAAATGATTTGATCCTGGACTTAGTGAAAATACCAGTCGGCCACTACTGAATCATATTATTAGAGACTGGATGGAAGGGGAGGGTGTTCCTGTCCTTTAAGGAAAGTGAAATGTGGTCCCTGCCCTCTAAGTTGCTCACAGTATATTGGGCAGGAGGTGGGCCAAGTAGCATGCAAAGACAACTTGTACTATCGGGTCAACTCCAGACAACAGATGCAAGCAATTCCATTCTAGAATAAGTGTGGCTGTTCACGGACATGGTGAGGATTTAGAGAGGAGCACAATTCCAAACCTGCACTCCAGAATCTCATGATCCAGTGAGTCCCATACATAAAACACCATTCATTCAAGAAGTACTCTTAATGCTGACTGTATTCTAGACACTGTGCCAGGCACTTAGAATATAATTGTAAACAAGGGAGATAATGGTAAAATACTTCATGGAATTCAGTCTGGTGGGTCAAGCAGATGCACCCACAGTACAACGAGTAATCCTCCATCTATCTGCCCACTCATTCACATATTCATTTGTATATTCAAGGAACATTTAAAGAACATCAGACACTGCCAGGCCCTAGGCACACACTGCAGGAGATGTGCAGTCCAGGGCCCAATCCCCACGGAGCTTAGCATCCAGCAGAATTGTGGTCAGGGTCTGTCCTGAATAGGAGCATGCAGGTGGTCAGCAGAGGGTGTGGCCCTGATGGGTGGGGGTCACAAAGGGCTTTGTAGATGAAGTAGAGCTCAAGCAGAGGCAGGTTGGAGCCTGCCCAGATCAGGAGGGAGTCTATCTCTGGTCCCTTGCCCTGTATCCCTTTCCTCTACTCTAGAACTTAACAAGGTGAGCAGAGATGTTCTTAGGCTTAGGCTCTAGGCTGTGGCTGCTCAAGCGGAGACCTTTCTTTATATCTTTGTTGGCATCAGCTGTGTGTAGGTCCTTGCTACTGCAGAAGCACAGGCAGCCTCATCTGTGCACAGTGAAGCATTTTCTCAGTGAGAAGACAGAGCAGCAAACCCAAACCCCACCCCTATATCTAATCTTGCCCTCTTCCTTACTGTCTCTGCTTGCTGCCCTCCTAGAGTCACAGCTGGGACTTCCTAGGGATGCACTGGGCTCCAAGCAAAATGGGAAGAAGAGTCCAGGAATGCTTCTCTGTCTGCCCAGGGGTCAAGGAGTACTTCCATGTCAGTGTTCCTGTTAGCTATATGTGTGGGGGCGGGTAGGACAGGAGAGACTGAGAGGTCCAGGAAATCCCCTAAAGGACATTTTCAGTGGCTGTGTTCCTATCCTGCAATTGTGCCAGGCCCAATTTGGTTTAGCTCATGACATCGTCACAGGACACTTGCTCTGTGCCCAGCACCATGGGAGCCACTGAACCAAGCAAGATGTGGAGGACACCGTTACTGCCTGGAGGGGAATACCCTATACAGGGACACAGGCATGCCAACAGCGCTCAGGCGCCAGCAAAGGAGCATGCAGCATGCAGAATGCAGATGGAGAACATGCAACCACAGTGGGCAAGGCAAATATAAACACAGGGGTGGACTTGAACGATATTTAGGGGGTAACATCTCCTGCTCTAGTGATTGATGGTGGGAGAAGAAGGGATGGGATAAGTCTTCAGGTAGAAGAAAGAACACAGTATCTTTTCCCTACATCTACCATTCACTGAATTCATTTGCTGTGTCCCTCTCCGTCCCTGGTTTCAGTTTTCCCATCTGATCAGTGTGCGGATCAACCCAGATGTTCCCTTATGTCCTGCTTCTGTGCCAGCTGTGATATTGCACTTTATTTCACCATTAAGCGCCCACTATGTGCCAATACCTTTTAGCAGTCTTCACAACAGTTCACAGCCACCCTGTCCTGAGGACATTATTGTCTGCGCTTTAAATATGTGGAAACTGAGGCTCAGAGAGTGTGTTTGTATCTTCAATGAAGGGCTCTGTGCTAAGGGATTAAGAAGCCTTTGTAAACGCTCCCCTGGGAAACCTTTTAACCCTCCACCGAATTAGCTCAAAGAGACATGTACCTGAGAGTTCCCTCTGGGCTTGACCTTCAGTTCCAGGAGCCGCCTCCCCCAGAATCCATAATGAGTTTGGAAGTTTTGTTTGAATGCTGGTGGGAGTGGCAAGAGCCTGGCCAAGCACCTTCCAGAGAAGGCTTAGACTCCAGACGTGTGGATCAGAAAAGACCACCTAGAGGAAACCCTAGACGACTTCTAGCCCACCCCTCCCATTTATGAACTGAGAAAAATAAGGTGCCCATTGGGGAAGAAAGTAGCGTTAAGGTCACACATAAAGCCACAGCCTGTGTGCAGGGCACACGGCCGCATCTCAGGGTGTTTCGCCTACGACTCTGTCCGCTGGACCCCAGGACCCACCCAGACACCGCAGGAGAGTCCGGGCCCCTTCTTTCCGACCCGCACTCTCCTCCATCGCCACCCCATTAAGGCAACAATTAAGAATCAGGGTGAGGCTCCCTCTCCATCTGGGTAATTATGTTCTCATTAGGAGCCCATCCGCTCTGGCTGTTAGCATTAGCGCTCCAGCGCAGCTTGGGAGGCGCGCTCCCGGTTCTGCTGAGGGTGGAAGCAGCGGCGAGCGAGCTGGCGAGCCCCGCAGCCAGAGCAGGACCCTGCGCAACCCCGCGCTACTTATGGCAAAGCAGAGACGGTAGCGACCCGGCTCCCAGGAACGCTTAGCACGGTGTGGAGAAACAGGTGGAGAAGCCAGTTCATTGGGTGCTAGAAGCCTGCCTGGATTACCCTCACCATACCCCTAGACCTAGCTGGGTGCTGGACTCTGCGCAGCGAGACCCTGCCTCTGCCGAGAGGCGGGGTTGGGAAGGCAAGGTTGTAGCAGAGGCCACACTCCAAAGAGGGAGATCAGAGAAGAGATGGCAATTCTTGCCTACCTGGGAGGTAGAAAGCTCTCTGGAAGGAGGATCCTTTAGTGTGAAAGCAATGGACAAGGGAGTAACCAAGGTGACCTGGGCTGGGGAGAAATCTTTCAGACAAAAGGTGAGGCTGAATGGTGGCTGTGGGGAGAGAGGGTCTGGAACCCCTAGAGGCTCTGGTCTAAAGCATTTTATTTTAGATGAAAGCAGGAGGCAGGGCCCAGATCTGCAAGAGCTTAGAGGATTCAAAGCATTAAAGGAAGCCACAGTGAGGTGTAGTTTTTAGAATCACCCCACACTCCCCTCCCAACCTCAGGTTGGTGGTAGGGAGGAAGTCTCTACTGAGCCCTGGGCACTTTCTTCTCCATTCCTTTCAATTCCCAACATACCAGTTGGGGTCTCTGGTGCCCTCTCATTGGAAGCTCAACATTCAGGCAAGGTTGATGTACCTGCCCCTGACAAAGGGCACACGCACCCCTCATCTTCACCCCAAAAGTGAGGGAGGTGATTTAACTGCCATATGTGAGGCCAATGAGTGGAGCTGTCCTGTTTGGAGGACCAGGAACCCCAGCATCCTCTGGGGCAGGGGCACCAGTTTAGTACTCCTAAGTGCTTGCTTAGTGCGAACCACCACTGCCCCATGGAACACAAAGCAGAGTGGGAGATGAGGAGCCCAGCCCAGGTGTCCCCCTCCTCACCATAGGCAAACAAGGCCTAGGCAGGAGGAGATAGTGAGCCTCAGGAAAGCAGTGCCTTGTCTTCTGTGGGCATGACAGCCTCCCAGAGGAAGCCAGCTTTTAGCTGAACTTCTTAGGTCCTCAGGGGGTAGGATTTTAAGAGAGAAAAGGTACTTCAACTTCAAGGACAAGAGTAGTAGGTGTGGAAGCATAAAGAGTCAATGGGAGATGGGTTCATTAAATGGCAGAGGGAAGGTCAGCATGTGGAAGAAAAAGAGGCTGGAGCCAGACTGAGCAGGATCTCCACTGCCAAGTTAAGGTTTTGGGGTAATCAGGGACTCTCCCTCAGCAAGGGGGACAGGGAAAGCCAGAGCATAGTCATCAGAGAACTTCTCCCTCTTCCTCCTACTGGGGGCCCATTTACTCTGGCTAATTTACTTTCCAGGTCCCAGAGCTGCTTGTCAGGAGTGAGCCCCAGTTCCTGGATGTGTAGGCTTTCCCCTAATCCAGTCAGCACAGGCTCCAGCCAGGGCTCACTAACCAAGGCAAAAGAATCTGCCCTGCCCTGGTCCAAGAATAAAGGATGGCTGGATCCACATAGCAGGAGAAACTCTTGGGGATGTTTTGATTCCGTCCCAGTCTGTATTCAGATGGGCAAAGTGAGGCTCAGAGAGGAGACGTTAGTCACCTAGCTAAGACACATCCTGGTGGTCCCCTAGTGTAGCAATTACGGGGACAAAACTCTGCTGTTCCTGCGCTCCGGAAGGGGAGTGACCCACAGCTCTGGAACTCCAAGGTGTTCTGGACATAGCTTCCTTGGGTGGGGCTACCCAACCACCGGGTCTCCAAGCTTCACATCTAGGGCGAAGCAGCAGACACAGCGTCCCTACACACCTGAAGAGCAGCCTGTGCCCCTACAGAACTGTTGTTCGAGGTAGTTCCTCAAAGACACCTTTTGTACCTGACTTCTTCCCAAAAAGAAGACCGCAGAGAGTGTGTCTCTTTATAAAAGGAATAGTTTTTCTTTTAAATTCCTTTAAGATCCCTTATTCGTCCTCCTCCCCACTTCACTAGGCACTAGCTGGGGAGAAGAGGAACTGTTGCGCAGAAGGAGAAGAGCACTCGGTCGACTCCTCACCCCCGAAGTCCCTACCTATCCCCGCAGGCCTCTAGGGTTGCACAGAAGGAGCCTGCTAGCGATGACCGGCGGTCCCTAAATTGCGCATGGAGGAGAAACAGGGCCCAGCTTTCAAATGAAGACCGGTGCTTGGTGAATCCCTCAGAAAAGCCGCAGGAATAAATTTCTCCAAAGGGAAATGTTGCCTGTTGTGCTATTATTAACCAGCCCCCTTTTCCTTTTCTCCCCCGTGTCAATTAAATTCAGCCCTCAACCTCTGACCAGGAAAAAGCCTCTAAGTAGAACCACACACAACTGGAGGGGCCCACCCCGGCCGCGGATCCTGGCACTTTGACCTTACCGCCCCACCCCCTCTTCCCGTTGCCCGTGCTCCCGGCCCGCCAAAGCTACTGGGCTAGCCTTCCAGACTTAAAGTGAAGTCGTTTATTTCAATTTTGCTTTCACATTGTGTTCCGATACAATCAAAACTCCTGGACGAACCTCTTGAACAAAAGTCTTGCGAATGAGCGCAATCACCTGTCCTGTATACCCGGGTAATTCGGAGGGTGGACTCGGAATTCAAGGCGGTGGTATAAAACGTACACTGCTTCGGGAACTGCGGAGCGGATGAGGGTTGGGGACATCCAGGGACAGAAGGCGTGGGGAAGCTGACAGGCTGGTTCGGGTCTTCAAATTGGTATTATTCCTGATGCGTTTGGAATTCCAAAAACCCAAAAACTTCACTCCCAGGCAGTTGGCTGAAGCCTGACCTACCACGGTTTCGGCCAAATTTCTTAGGTTTGCACCAAAGCAGCGAGCACAGGCGAAGGCAGGGCTGGCCCTAGGCCTGATCCAAGAAGCGCGGGACCGGCTTTTTCCAGGAAGCCATTGCACCTGGCCTCTGGTGGCATTCTCCCAAGTCTCCTGCCTGTCTGTGAATCTCGCTCGCCCTTTGGCACTCCAGGCCCCCAACCTTACAACTAGGGAAGATGCGGAGTTTAGAAAGCTGTTTCAGAAAAATAAAAGTCTCACTTCGACTTTATTGGATCAAAGCAAAATTAAATCTTGGCTATTCACACGTATGTTACAGAGGACGAGGAAGCGCCCGGAAGAACCTCCTTGTGGAGCCACAGAGCACGAGGGCATTGACAAGCATCAGAACATCGAGCAGCCTTAGATTTCACGATCACTCCGTATAGGACATAGAAATACAGAAATACAGCCAGTTTCGACTGGGAAGAGTCCTTCGTGTACAAATGATATATATTTATGTATATTTTAAACCAGTCACCACTAAGGTGAGTCCTTTCTCGGCTAGCAAGCAGCCAAGGATATAGAGTATCTTCAGCTAATTAACTCTTGAGCGGTGTTTTAAGAAGAGGAATACTTGTCAAGTTAAAACTACCTCCCCCATTCCAAAGCAAAAACAGAAAACAAAAATCTTACCCCTTCTCCAAACTAAAAAGGAAGGGAGAGAAACATGTTAGGGTTCAGTAAGCAGAAGGATTTAGAGGAGGGACAGGGAGAAAGATTTCACATTATTAGTTAAGTACAAAGTTTCTTTTAAATAAATTGTTAGGAACAGAAGATGGGGGTAAGAAACAATGACGAGGCAGTCACTTTCTTGATTACTGAAACTGGAATGGGGAGGCGAGTTTATTTTTGGAAACGTGAGTGCGCAGAGCTAAGCGGAATTTACTTCTCCTAATAAGGAAATGGACAAAGTTGTCCAACCGCAGATGCGCACATTTTTGCCCAGATACATCCCGTGAACATGTAGGAAGTTTCAAGTGGTGCTACTTTCTCGCCCTCTTAATTTCAGACTTTTTCTCCCCCTCCTGCCTTTCTCCTGCCTTCCCCCCTCTCCCTGCTTCCATCCAGGCTCTGGGCCAGTCAGAGGGGAAACACGAGGAATCCGGAGAAGGTCGAGTACTTCCAGCCCCCCATCAAGTTCCCCCGCTCCAGCTTGAGGTATGCTCGGTCGCCTTTCTCCATTTGAATTAGGACTCCGTTGCTGGCGGCCTCCCGGGTCACGTCCTGGTCACCAGCGAATGCTGAAATCACTGGCCACCCGTTTAACATGAGGCTCACCTAGAAAGAGAAAAGCCTGCTTCAGAGGCGCAACCTAGGCTGGTCCCCAAGCTGCGGTGAAGAAGCGGTCCTCCGCGCTTGGATAACAGCCGCCAAGGTTTGGCTGAGAGGGGGTGGACAGAGTAAGGGGGCTTTGCAGCTTACTGCTGAGAGTCCAATGGGAATGGAAAGACCAGAGATCTGTGAGAGAGGAAGGGTCTACCTGCTAAATGAGATCCACCCTCATTCCAGTTTCTCAAATGAGCGCCCCAAGTAAATCCCACTGTGCATTAACCAGTTTAAGGAACCCGCGGGTGGCTTTAGAGTGCCCTGAGACCTTTGGCCTCTTTGGTTTCCCTAGCCTCAAAGAGAAACTCAGGCAACTCTGCTTCTGACGCCCAGAAAACAAAAACAAACAAACAAAAATCCTGGTCCTTCCAGCTCCCAGTTGCCGGGACACTGTGGAGAGGTAATGGAGAAGCTGGACAAGGCTTCTGGCTGGGTAGACATCACAGGTCGAGCTGCACTTCGTGCTTTATCTCTAAACCACCGGTTCAGTGCCCGCCCCAGCTCTGGCCGCGCCCGCCACTGCCTGGTTTTGCCCTTGCTGCAGCATCGGCAGCCAAGGGCCAAGCGTCCTCACCCCAGCAGCGCTTTACACCCGGGTTTACGCTCAAAGAAAATCTTAATCTCTTTGGAGACCTGGAGAGCCTGAAGGTGCTGAATGGAACATGGCTGGATGCAGGAGGGAGTGGCACTACGCCCCCTCCCTCTCTCTCCACCCTTCATCCGACAGGGTTCAGAGTTGCTAGTTCAAAAACCCACGTCGGTCTGCAAAGGGATGCCCGCACCGGGCGTCAGGTTAGGGGAGAGATCCTATCGGTGATGTTTAAGGCAAGCATACAAGCCGCCCCACAGGCTTCGGGGCTGCGGCGAGAGGTCGAGAGGACAGTCGGTGGTGGAGAAGGCGGTAGTCTCGGGAAGCTTACGCAAACGGGAGCTGTCTGCGGTGCTATCAACCATAACAGAAAGTCCCCGTTCGGAGGTGCCCAGAAGGCGGAAGCAGAAAACTGTCTCTGGGGATAGGACAAGGTCCCACGAGCCAGCGGCAGAGAAAGCAAGGGACAGTCCAAGTCACAGAACTGTGAGGCCCCACTATCTGTCCCTCGGAGCAGCCCGGGGTACATGCAGCTGTCACTTCTGTCTCCCACCTCTATAGAGCCTGCGCACCCCTGAGGTTAGCAGTCCCCTACGGGGGCCGGGGCCTGGCCCCAAGGCAGCAGCTGACCTGGATGGTCTGTCTGTTGTAGACTTTTACCACGTGGAAGTTAAAACTGTAGATCCCTTTGCGCGGGGCGATGAAAGTGCTGCGTTCTGAATCAAAGTTGTTCCCGATGTTCACTAGTACCTATAACGAAACGGGAACCAAGGGGAGTGGACAAGATTCAGTCCCAGACTGTCACCTCCGCGCCTCCGCAGAGCCCTTGAACAGGATCGGACATCCGTTTTCCACCGCTCCCCCAACCCCCCACCAGTCCAACCTGCCTGCCGCGGGAGCAAGAAGCACTCACCTGGTCGAAGTAGATGATCATGGTACGATTACTCATCTCGGACGGTTCGTGGTTGGTGCTCCTGATGGCAGAGAAAGCCACCTTGGCGCTTCCGGAGCGCACAGAGATGCCCAGAGCTGTGCCCGTGGGATCCGACGTGGGGTTGGAGTCGCACACCACCAGGCACTTGCCCTCGAGCACGATAGGCTCCGTCTCATTTTGCCCTCGGGCCGGGCCTGCCAGCCACGCAGCCCCCAGCAGCAGCAGCTCCACGACGCCCAGCATCGCGCCGCCCGCGCCCACCCCGCCCCCACCCCGGGGGCTGCCTGCGCCAGCCGCCCCCCCTCCCCAGCCCTGCTCCGAAGCCCCCTCCTCAGCTCGGTGCGCAGCTTCGCCGACGCCGCCCGGGACACAACTGCTGTTCTTCGCACTCCGGGACAAGCGTCCCTCCGCGCGGATGTTCCGGGAGCCCCACCCGGGCCTCAGGGGTGCCGCGGCTGCCCAGCCGCACTTGGATGCATAGCCGCTGCTGCTTGGTCCCCGCTGTTGCCTCCGCCTCCTGCCCGGATCCGCCGCTGCTGCCGCCGCCGCCGCTCTGAATTATTGATGCAGCGGGCGCTGCAGCCCGAGCCGGCGGTGAGCGCGCACCGGGCACAAAGGCGCGGACCGCGGCCTGGCCCCGCCCCCGCCTGGCCCACCTCCTTCTGCAGCCCCGCCTCCTCCCCGGATGAGGCTCCGCCCCCTATCCAATCCTGACGCGCCGCGCTCCCCGCCGGGCCAATGGCAGCCCCGTCCGCGCGCGGCCACCTGACCCTGGGCGCCGTTGTTATTAGGCGCGGCGAGGCGGGCGGCGCGCGGAGCAGGGTTGGGCTTTGGCCGGGAGTCGACTAAGGGAGCGAGGGCGGGGAGAGCGCGCGCGCGCGCGCCCACGTCTGGACCGTCTGCCGCGGCCGCTCGCCCTGTCGCCTCTCGCCTCATACCACGATTCCGTTCAGCCCCCTCGGTCCTTCCCGCGCGCCTCCCTCGCCAGCCCTCAGGTAGGAGGCGGCGCGCGCCAGGGTCACTAGTAGAATCGCGGAGGACCCAGAGGCGCCTGCGTGTGGGTGCGCGGGGTGGAAGGGGAGCGCCCCCCAGTGGGAGCAGGTGCGCGGGGCAGCCGGAGTGCAGTGCCGGCCTGTTTAGAGGCTGGCTGGGCTCCGGCAGCCGAGCGCGTGCGTGCGCGCGCGGCAGGGGCGGGGCCTGCGCCGTGGTCTCAGGGGGAGGTGCACGTGGCTCAGTGGGATGCTGGCTCTGCCCGGACTCCAGGCAGTGGGCTCCGTGCTTAGCCTGGGCGCTAGTATTTCAGGGTCTTGGTAGTCCTTGCCCAGCTCGCAGCTACCAAGGTGGAGCTAGGCCTCCTCATCTCGCCACCCATCAAAGCGCTTGCTCAGCGGGCTCCGGAGGGCAGGTGGAGCTTTCTTTCGTTTACTTATTCAGGATAAATTATTGAACCCCTATGAAGTACCCGACACTGGGCTGGTTGCTGAGGATGCAGTGATGTGCAGAAGCGAATGAGATCTGCCTTTGAGTCCAGCCTTCGTGCCCCTTACAATCCATTGTGCGAGGTAGTAGCAAGTGTGGGCATCGCGCACAGGCTGTTTACTTAATAGTTTTCTCATTTGCATTTAAAATTTAGATTTACCTCCGTATTTCTGTGCACCTTTTCTGCATGATTTATCCACGTGTACTTAGACATCATTGCCAAATCATTTATGGGCGATTTTTCAAGGGTCATTTTTGACCCCAAAAGAATTCTCTCCCCACTCGTAGACTTAAAACCAAACACACACGTATTCACAAACGTGAGAGCAAAAACACAGTTTGTTAACTGTCGGGGAGAGAGGAGCTGTGGAAGAGATCGGAAGAGGAAGGGAGCGCCCCTGCTTGGGTGTGGGATGGCGGATACCTGAAGGGTGGACGCGCGTGCATTTAAACAGACGGAGGCTGGAGAGCCAGCAGATCTGTCTGTCCAAAGCAAGGTGCCTGCTTCAGGTCCCAAGCAAAGGCGGGTCGGCGATGCTGACCATGGGCCTCTTGGCGCTCTGGTCTCTGCCTGGTGGCCTTGAAGCTACTGTGTTCAGCCGAGCCATAGTCGTGGGGCCAGTGGTGGGCTGGCGCCAACCTTGGAATCTGGAGAGATGTGGGTCCCTGCTGACAGCAACTTCCCTCCGCATCCAGGCTTACGGTTGACAGGGTCTGCCGCCTCCTGGAATAGTCCCTACCTACCCGCCAGGACACTGCCCTCTGAATCCCCAGCAGCCTCCATCTCCTTTGTTTCTTTGAGACTTATTTGATAGTTTAAAGACTTACCAGGAGGAAGCCTATCACCGAACCCTGCCTTTGTCCAGAGGCTTGCTAGGTCACTGGGTGAGCTAGAAGAAAGGGAAGGGGTGGACAAAGAGGCACAGTTTGCCTTTAAATTAAAACAAGAATATATTTTTCCAGCTTCTGCCTTTTTGAGACATCCCCAGAAAGCATTGCCAGCTGTGATTATGCCTAATGTGAGAGCACGAACTAATTTAAGAGATGAGAGCTGAATAATGAGACTGCATCCAGTGCAGCGGCCAAGACTGGCAGCTGTAACCGTGGCAGGTACCTGGGAAAACACCTATGTAGAACCAGTTGCATACTCTCAGTGCCCTGGAGCTAGCGACATTGTCGGTCATTCCACAGATGTTTACTGAATGCTTCCGGAGTGCTGGCCTTGTCGGGTTGCATCCCAGAGCAAGACATTTTGTAGGCGGTGGAGTGGTGCCTGTTTCATGGAGCACCCACATAGGACTAGGCGGTCTACAGGCAAGTGGTCGCCAGTCTCTTGGTTTTCTTTTCATTGAAGCCCTAGCAGGCCATGCTGGACCCTGAAATGCCGTGGGTCTCTGCCAATGATCCTCCATCTTGTACCTCCATCTCAACCTCTCTCTGGTCCAGATCTGTCATCTTAAGGGCCTGCTGGAACTCTATATTTATATATCCTGCAGGCATAATTAACTGATCATATTTTGTCTCCCTCCCTGTCTCCCAAACTCAGCCTCTCTCATTTTCCTTCCATCAGTGACGATGGCTGCACTGACCTAGATGTGAAAAGTCTAAGGACCCTCACATTTAGCCTGACTGTTCTATTGTTTGAGCCATTCGCATAAGGCTGCCTATTGGAGTACATCACCTCTGGATTGGGCTACTTACAAGAGCCTACTTACAAGAGTATCATTCAGGAATTGGTATTTGTTCTTTCCTTTGATGAATATCTATTAAGCCCCGATATATGTAACCTCCACTTTTCTCTCATGTGAGATTTCAAATCCATCACTCTCCAAGCTTTCCCCATTCCTTTCCATGTAATATGTGTTCAAATTCTAATGAATATTAATTTAAAATGTGAATAGATAGATGTCTTACTGAATTGGGAGGATTAAAGGAAGTCATGTATGAGGGAAAAGCCCATTAGAAACCTCAAAATTAGTCTTGTGTATTTTTAATCTTGTCCTGTTTTGGGAGTCAGAATTCTTTTAGCTGCAAGTGACAGCACCAATTCAAACTAGCTTAAGGATTTCATTTATTTTATGCAAAAAGTCTAGGATAGGTCTTGCCATTTAAGGCATGGTTGGGCCTGTCAGTCAAGGTTACCAGGATCTTTTTCGGCTTCACTGTTAGACAAATTATTTCCATGTGATATGCTCTGAGAAGGTACTGCCAACTTAGACCCAGAAAGAGAAAAAGAGCACTTTTTTGGTCAATATTTGCAGCTAAAGTCCCATAATTGTTCTTACAAGGGTTGTTTAAGTCACGCCCTCTCCCTGAATGTGAATGGACTATTGGTTGACTAATATTGGATCCAATTGCTGTCCCCTAGGAAGAATTTGGTGTTTGCTTCCCATGGTCTAGAATAAAGGGAAATTAGAAAAGGGATACTAGGCAGGCAGAAATCTCATACATACCTAGTTTCTCTCAAAGGGTCGGCAGCAATACAATCCATACAATAAAAATAGTGATAAAGAATGATGGAGTAGCTGAAATAATAGAAGTGTTTGTCATGGTTTTTTTCAATCTTCAAGACCTCAGGTAAACATGAAGTTAGATACTATCAACCATGATATTATTTGAGGTTTGATTTTGAAGTCAATACCCCTTAAATGGTAGAGACACATAAGTATAAATAAATCATTGTAACTTTCTATTCTAAAAGATTTTTAATCAATATTCTATAGGAATTAGTTTTGTCTTTTCATTATTAAGTTCCTAGAAAGGTGAAAATTTCATTTCTTTATGGAGAGCTACCTAAAATTCCTCATTTATTCCTCAGTTAATGAAAACCAGAGTCTAAAAAGGAAAAGTATAGAATCTCATTGTTTCTGAAATGTATGAACATAAGATTTAACTTTCTAAGGCTTTTCAGGTATTGGAATATTGGCAAAGTATTTAAAAGTCACTTCTCTGAACCTTTTAAAGTAACTTGTTATAAAGATGTAGAGAACTAGAAAATAAATAATTTATACCATTGCTGTTATATTCTTCACTTTTGGCTTTAAATGGGGCTTTACATTTTGGTGAAGTCAAAGGTTTATTTCCTCAGTATGCTCTGAATTCTCCACCACGGTGCATTTTGAGAAGTGAATGTAGTAGCAATCTTGATCGATATTTTATATTCATGGCAACCCCACTTGCTCCCTACCCCACCCTGGAAGCGGGGAACTCTCTGTTGGAATAAGAGCATTTTCAGGAAAAGGGTAATACTTTCTCACAGGATATTAAAAAAACTCCTTTTATTCAATCAAAATAGATTCTCTAATGTTTATATTTATCAAACAGGATTTCATCTCTTTTAGTCTTGGTTCAAAGGCCCAGACAGTATCATTCATAGGACTTGGTTCATTTGCTCTTAAAGCAGAAGAGAAAGGCTACTTTGTTCTAAAGAGTATTAAATTTAGGTATAAAGAGTCAGGGTCATTTCAAGTTAATGCATAGAGTTACACCATAAAATATATGCATAAAATATGTGAATGATTCTAAGCTGTATGAATTATGAAATAATATTTTAACTTTCATCGACACCTCCATCTTAATGGGTTTATATTTCTTGCCTATTTATGTTTATATTGAATGCAACATTTTTGCTGTTTAGATTTTAAAAGTTATGCTTCAAAATTAACTTTGTGATTGAACACCTTTATTAAATGCAGGAAAGGCAGTATTAATTTTTAACAAAGGCTAAGTTTTGAATCTTTAAAATTTTTTGATCTTAAAAAATCAAAGAATACATTTAAAATATCTTTAGCTGTTATGTTAATACCGAAGTATGCATTTTCTTAGCCTACGTTCAAAAGGAGAGATTGTGCGTCTTCTCAATTAAAAGATGCTGACACCATTTTCAAAATGATGCCTAAAATCTGCTGTGGTGTGTGCTGGCAGGAATTTTGTATGAAGCTGTTATTCAAGTAGATGACATTAAGGTCAAGGGAAAAACATAATATAATCCTACAGAGCTGCTCTTGAGAGGAAAAATCACATAGGTAACATCAAACAGTAGTTGGAATTTTTCCAAGAAGTAATTATCTGTGTGCTGTTTGGAATGGTTGATTATGAGGACAAACCAAGGTTTAGCCAATTCAGCAAACATTCATGGAGGGCCCACAGTGTGCAAGATCAGGATGTCATGTTAGCCACAGTCAGTGATGCAAAGCTGAAGAACTCACATTTATGACTTCTTCCAGTTTTACTAAGAAGCCTTCTTGAAAGTGGTAGCTTTGATTATTCTTTGTATTTGTCTACCTTTATCCTATAACCAAAAGATAGACAAAACTTACACATATAAAATTAACAGATTTGAGAGAATTCATACAAATATTTCAGGGATGTGCACCAAATGCATTTGAGATTTATCAAAGCAATGGTGTTTTCATCTGTAGGTGGCTGGATTAACATTTGGGAAAAGTTATCACCAGTTTTAATAGGAATCTCAGGGAAATTTCCTGCGTCTTATATTCATCTTATATTCCACAGGAAGTATAAAGACTTCCTGTGGTTCAGAAAGCTTTTAGGGTGGGGTCTTAGAAAAAAGTCCCCTAAATGGAGGATTTATTGAGTCGTAGATTTCCATGTTACAAGGAGCAAAATCAGTAAGAAAATTTAAATATAGTTTGAAGGGAGGAAAATGCAGAAAATGGGGTGAAGACTTATATTTTTTTAAAACTATTGTTCAGGGGGAAAATACTCAAATGGTATTTCCTATTAGAAATTAGATCAGAGAAGCATGTTCGGTCTCCCCTAACACACACATCAGGCCTCAGTGACAGATTATGCATAAAAAATTGAGCTCACTGAGGGATGTGCTCCCCACCACTGAGCCATTCTGTCTTCTTCCCTGTTCTGGCCCGCTGAACCTGACCCGTCTCACTAGGCTTCCAGTTGGGTCTGCCAGTGGAAGATACCAACAAGAGATCACAGACGGGAACAGAGAAACTCGAATGTTTCTTCCTGCTCCCTGCCTGTTTCAGCCAGACAGTGTGAAGAAATGATTCTGAAAAGTGCCTTCCTCCTCTGTTGTCATAGCTCCTGCTCAGTGGCTCTGCCTCTGCCAGCTCTGGCTCTCACTCCCACAACACTCTTTCCTCCCTTTCTATCTTTGGTCCGAGGGCGGGAACTCTGCAGTCTGTGGGTTCTCCACATCTCATGTTGGGCCCCCTCACCTTGCCAGCACCTTTTCATTAAGGTCTCTCCATTTGAAGGGAATTTAATTTTATTTCCTCCTGGAAGATCCTGGGTATGCTGTATCAGTATAAAATCTTGGTTCACCTTCAGAACCAGTATGAATTTGATACATTTTATCCTTTTCGTGGAACCATTTTAGTTGTTTGGTCATTAGTGGTATCAGAAAAAATTGTGGTACATTGAACCCTGATCTATTACAAATTTTAATTAGTTGCATGACATTACCAAAGTTATATACTCCAAACAAATATATTCTTGCTAAATTTTAAGAATTTATTATTGATCAATTCAAGTTTATATATGTAGTCTTGAGACTATTAAGGTGAAGGTATTAAAAGAAGTATTTCTTAAAGTACCAAATGCTAAATTTCCAAGTAGATAGTCTTGCTGCGCCAGAACATGTTAGTATCTTGAGAAGTGAACTCATAAAGCTATTGTGAGTATTTAAAATATGAAAGGTGCAGCAAAATGTGTTTTATTATTGGGAAAGCATGACAATTCCTAGTATTCAATTTTTAACCTTGTAAATTTTTATCTGTGCATGCTCTAAACAAATAAGGATTTTATTGTTATATAAAATAGGCGATATTTTAGATTTAAAATAACAGATTGGAAGCAAGTCACAATAAAGTATATTTCAATATTTAGATACTTATGAGGGACTTTTATTCAGCTGTTTCATTTAACTATCCATTTTACACTTCTGTCCTAGTATTGTTTGAGCTTCTTAAGAAAATACTTCTAAAGGCTAGTTAGGAAATACAAAACAATTAGAAAGTAATATTTGATCAGTAAGCTATCCATACATTGTATTGAAAGCTAAAATAAATTCAATAAAAATATCTATTCAATCCTATGGCTTACTGATCTGGAAGAACAGGCTGGGTGTTCACCTATTTCCTCTGGTTGTTGTGGCAACACACTGCACACTGAAACTGCATCAGAATTTATCTATAGTTTTGTTACCATATATAAAATATCATGAAGACTTTTAAAGATTCTATTACTATAAAATTGGTGCCAATATTTAATGCATCAACAGTATTAAGATACTAGGATATTATTGAGGTGACATTTCTATAGAATTTTTAGGTGAAGACCAGAATTTTGGAGTACCTTGAATCTTAATTGTCAAACCCTAAGTCTTATTGAGTCAGTTGCCTACAGTTTACAGGCTGAGGCCCAGTGAGGGTAAATTCCTCTGGGACAGTGTGCACGACACAGTGGTTCTTGTGCAGTGGCTCTAAAGCCAGGATGCAAGGAAGGGCTAAAGTCCCATTCCAGTTCTCTTTAGGCGAGAGCCCTGTGATAAGCTGTATGACCTCTGCACATAGTATCCTCACCATCAAAGAACAGGTGTCCACCTGAAAGGCTGATTGTAAGTATAGAATGAAACCATCTATGGGATTAGCCTTAGCCTGGCATGTGGGCACGGCTGACCAATACCTGAGCGCTGCCTCCTCCTCAGGTACCCAAGTAGCAGGAGTTTCAGAATTAGAACTCAGGTATATTCTCTACTGCCAGGTGAGTTTATCCAGGGACTGGATATTTGTCAGTGAACAAAACCAACAAAACATCCTGCTCTTTGTGGAAGTTATCTGAGGAAGAGATTAGATTTTGTAGCAATCATGTTATTCTGCTTATATATGTATCACTATAATTCTAATTCAGAATTATTCCCCATCTTATTGATCAGGGTAACCATGTAATCCAGACAGCTACACAATTATGAGAGCCAGTTTTTTTTTCTGTTGAAATATCCCTAAAAAGATATCTCACAACTCAGGATTTGACTGTTTTCTATATGACATTTAATTTTTTTCCATTTCTATCTAGGGATTTAATTGGAAAATCAACATTATAAATTTTATGTTGTCATTTCTGTTTTTAAATTTAAGCAACTTCAAACATTGAGTCTGGCTGCCTCAAAATTAAAGGTGACAGTAGTTAGGGTGTTGCATTGGTACATTTTGTCATTTGAGAGTGGTTTTCTGGGTTTTAGTCTTTGAAAAATTTTTTTAAATAAATTTTGATGTGCCCTTTAAATATTCTTTGTCTTTAAAATATTCCATTTTAAAATGTACTCTCCAAGAGAAAAATCTGATATCTGTGTTTGAAGTCAAAACAAAGATGTACAGAGGCTGTTTCTGGATCAGACTGACTTCCTTTCCTCCCTCCTTTGCATCAGAGAACCAGCATCTTGCCTGTCTGACCTTACACTTTAGGGCCCAAGAAGCCATGTATGTGCACAACCTCTCTGGAGGAGCCTCCATTTTCCCCTCCTATGACCACTCCAGACACTTTTCCTATCCCTCTTCTGACAACTTTGCCCCGAGTGGGGAAGGGACATTGTGCTTGTGTAAACATAATTGAGAGGTTTCTGTGTCTCTTGCATCTTCATAAATGATTTTTTTAATGTATTATGCTGGGACAGTAGTTCTTTAAATAGAATATTCTCCCATGGAAATTGCCCACAATGCTGAGAGTACACCTTGCAAAAGGTGAGTCTAGAATATAGGGTGCATCCTCAGCATTGCACAGAAGCTGAAGTTGGGGCTCTCTGGAATATAAAAAACAAATTTATAGCAGTTCATTAGTGTAAAGAATCACAAAAACAGTGTGCCGCCATTACCCGTGGGTGAAACAAAGAGCTACCACGCAAGCAAGCGCAGACGAAGCTCCGAAGATGAAGCCCTTTAGGAGGGCTCTCGTGTGCTCTATAGAAATCCACTTGCCTGTTTTGAACCACTTTCTTTAGAGCATATGTCTCATTCTGCAACCAAAAGGGTGTTTACATCCTAGTCACTTGGCAAAAATTCTGTCATTGCTTCAGGAAGATTCATTTTAGGCCTGAGGGATGGAGCTGATAAATAGATACGGTTTAGTGGTCTGAAGAAATGACCCTATTGCAAATTTAGTTACCTTTTTCTTTTGTTCCCTACAACATTAACACTAGATAGAACTACAGGGTTGTTTTTTGTTTTTGTTTTTATGACAAGACGATAAATATAGAGACCTAAATCAGTTTGGTTATCCCTGTTCATTTTAAATGAGAATATATTTGCTTCTCCAATGACATGAGAAATATTGGGTGGGGGGCTGGAGTTGTGGCTCAGTGGTAGAGCACTTGCCTGGCATGTATGAGCCCCTAGGTTCAATCCTCAGCACCACGTATAAATAAATAAAATAGAAGATCCATGGACAACTAAAAAAGAAAAAGAAAGAAATATTTGGGGACTTCATGATCTCTCCATTCCCACTGAATTATTTCAACTAAAATATGTTTTCCCTGTGTTTTTGAGACAATTTCCAAATGAATGCCCACAAAAAATCTATCTGATACTACATGGGAAAAAACAATAGGCAGAATTATTATAGGAAGTATCTTTAAATTAGGATATTTCTATAAAGTAATTTTATAGAAGATTACTGGTAGAATGTATCAACACATTGGTTAATTATTTTGGGTTAGAATTATGATTGTTTTAACTTTTTTTTTTTTTATAGTTCTAATGTTCTACTTCCAAACCTTAGGAAATGTATTTAATACAGTCTTCTTAGATGCCTACAAGAGAGTTTCCTTTTAGTAACATTGAAATTCACATATCCATTGGTACCATCAAGGCACTTTTTTCCCTCTTCTTCAACCTTGCAAACCACCCATAAGGATGCTCATAGAAGTGCCTCTCAGGCCCTTATTTGCTTTCACCAATAAATCATTCGTAATTAGAAGTAGGAATCCTTTCTTCCCAGCACAAACACATCTTTTTCAAATGTAGTTCTGTGAATGATGTTTAACAACTAAGAAAGTAGGATAACCTTTATTATGTGCAGTGCTCCAATCAAAGCATTGTTTTGTGGGGCAGACTCAAGGTTACATGTTAAAAAAAGCGTCAGGTTAATCCCATTAGGAAAATTATCTTTAACCATTCAGAAAACACCATTAGGAACCTACACAAGTACATATAGCTGGATGGAATTGAGTAGTATATTTGACAATTGGCAAAACAAAGCACCAGACTACATTTGCAGAGTGCTTTATGTTTAACATAACTTCCACAGACAAATACATGTTCACCTCAACATGTGGCTTTCAGGGCTTATTAGTATCAATTTGGGGAGGTCTAAATGTAGTACAGCAGAGGTAAACTGATTTGCCAAGATCGTTCAACTGGGAGAGGTGAGATTATTTTCTGTCTCTTACCTCTAAAAACCTGTTCCCTTTCTCCTGTAACATGGTTCCTCAAAAAGGCAAATGATGGTTATGTGGTGTTTTAACTAGTAGTTAGCTCTAATTTGACCTTAAATGCAAATAGTTTTTCAATTTAAGCATTGAGGTTTAGTATGAGAATTCTTAAAGATGATACCTTTTCCTCTTTTTTCTCCTTTTTGCTGTTTCTAAATGATGTTCCATATATATTACTACCAGAAAGAGATTATTGGTTTTCCATATCTTATAATTATTTCTACAGCTGTTAACATAACAATTATATTCTACTTTTTAAAAAAATTGTTACAAGAATGCACAGAGAAAAGACAAAAGCAAAGGAATAAACTATAAGCAATTATGTAAGTGATGCTTTTGACATTGACATTTTGGGAAAGCATTGAGAGTAATGTGTTACTGATACTGCACTTCTTTTTAACATCTAGGTTTTAATCACTTACTGTATGAAGATAAAATTCATATGCCTTAAACCTGGCCACAATATAATGATAGGATATTTACTTTTTTAATTGTTGTTCCATTTAGATTTTTTTTTTAACTATAGGAAGAATGCTTACTTTGTGTCAGGTTAAATGATAATAGCTAGTAGTAGATGTGGACAATTCACCAATATGTCCTTTTGGAAAAAATATATTAATAACATATGAAGAAGTAAATGGCACTGTGCAAAGTGAGCTAATAGGTTTCAATATGCAGATCATACACACTGCACTTCCTAGTTGGGGATTTAAGAGGACCAAATGAGTTTGTGAATCATTTCTCTTTCCTGGTCATTTCAAAGATTTAATACTTTAAATATGTAAAAATCTCATTTTATTGAAAAGTACTACAAATGTTTCTTTCCCATCGCTTACAAAAGCCCTTTGTTCTGTTGCCCCTCTCCTACCCAACTTTTCTACCTATCACTATCCTTTTTGCATTGACAAGGCCATTGATGTAACCTTATGATACCACCAAAAAGAGCTTCATTTTATAAAGGCCAACTTCATTTTCCTAAATGTGTTGTAAAAACATATGAATTTTCCTTGTGTGCTATGATCAGAGTAGTAATTTGCAAAGTGTCACCTGACTACTGTGTATTCCACAGACATGGAAATCCCACAGGAAAACGCCAAGGCATCCAAAGTTTAACCTAATGAACTTAATATATTCTCAGACTAATTAAGCATGAATTCGAGGTATGTAAAATTTTCAGATGTGTTTTGTTTTGTTTTCTAAAATGCATCTGCCTTATATTCATGTGCTCTTGGCCCCTTAGCATGAAAGGATGTGCCTGAGAGGAAACAGTAGTAGTGAATCAAGTGAATGCCATCAGATTTGTATGTGTGGACTTCTAGTTTATAGTACCTAGTGTTGATTTGGCTATCAAAGTACATTTTCTTTAAAAAAAAAACAAAAAAACTCTGTGATTTAGAAAGGTACTAAGTCACTTGCTCAGCAAACTGAAGGGAGGAGGAAAGGAGAGTGGCCAATGTCTTAACATGCTTAAGCCACAATGACTTGAAAATGAAAGATAGCTAAAATAATGTCCTAGCTCTTCCACTCAATGCTGCTTCACCAAATAAAGTTCAGGTTACTCTGGATTCTGCCAGCAGGCACAAAGTTATAGTGAACCATGGTTTTAATATACCTTAGAAAATGACACATCTGTTCTGTAGTCAGTACAATTTTAGCCTCTTTACAAAATTACAAAGGAGACTTTGGCAACCAGAAAAATCTAGAATCTGGCAATTCAAATACCATTCAAAGCAAATATTTAAACTAATATCTAGAACTAAATGTTAACACCTCGAGGCAGCTCAATATCTACTAAGCAATGTTAATAAGAATAATCCTTTTTTGCAGAGCAAAGAGAAGCTTACCTCATTTGCATATCAAAATCTGACTTCAGCTATCTGAAAGGGCTCAGAACTATTATAACAAGCAGAGTTTATATTCATTGTGCTAAACATCCATATAATACTCTATGATATTTTTCATATTGCTTTCAGTAGTTAATATAAAAAGTACTAAATGCTATGCTTAATTCTCTATGTGCATTATTTCAACTACTCATTGAAATAATCTAATGGACAAGATATTTTATCTCATTTTGCTAATGAAAAACTAAAGGTTAACTAGATTGCACCATGCCCTGTGAGAATGTGTTGTGCAGATTTCAGCCTGTTCATTCAGACTCCAGAGGCTGTGTTTTTAGCTATTAGCAACACATAATCCCAGTTGTGCCTGACACAGCCTCATCACCAACTTTATGAGATGTGAAGTGTAAGTAGTATTTTCCCTGCTTCCATATGAGAAAACTGAGATCCAGAGACTTCAAGTGACCTGCTTGAAATTACAGGGTAAGGAAAAGTGACATGGAGACTGCCAGAATGTCTTGATACTCGAGATGGAGTAGTCTTTCCTGTGCTCCTGCCACTACTCAGTTTTCCTCAGGCCTACAGAGGCTATTGGATACATTTCAGTTTCTGTCTTGGAGTAATCACTCTGTGAGTCTCTCACTTGATCGGTGTCCCCTCTAATCTGTACCCACTTAAGCAGGATGGCATAAGACACCTCTCTGTACATGACATCTCTTTGTTCCCACCACAGCTCTAGGGCCATATAAAAAGAGATGGTTTGTTTTGGTCATCACCGGCTCCCGCCTTCTCTGCCTTTTGTCTGACAGGAACACTCCTTCCTTCTCCTTTTAGTTCATTAGTGCCCTTATGTTCTAAAGTACCTCCCCACCATAAAAATAAAAAAGGACTGTGAGTCATTTACACTTTAGCACGAATGTGCTTTCGTGACTTTCCCAAGGCTATTTGTGCTTAACTCCTTTTCTCCAATGGCAGAATGAAGGTTGGTCTCTGGACTCTCCTTGCTCTTTAACTGAGAAGATGAGCTGGAAACCCTTGATCTAAACATCAGGACCACTAGAGAGAGACCTATTGCCTGGAGATGCTTGGACTGCACAATGGTTATAGATCTGGCATCTAGAGCAGCCTTTTTCAAGTAATGGAACTCTTAGCCCAGGCTTGCACTCTGTGTGGGCACCCCACCCCACTTCCCACCTCTCTGCTTGCCAGATGGATTCCTGCCCTCCACTCCCTTCCAATTTATCAAGGATCCAGAGAACATTCCCCATCTTCCCAGTGATCACATGTTCTTTTATCTTCTGACAACACAGTAACTGAGCTACCCTCAGGAGCAGCCCCAGGCTTAAAGAGCCGCTTTTCTGCTACCTGCTACTGGCTGATATCCAGACAGCCCAGATGTGACATTGTGTGTATGTGTATGCGCACATGACGCATGCATGCACACATGCATACACACATATGCATGCATGTAGAATAGAAAGAACCTTTTCAGTAGATGCTTGGGGAATACCTGAGGAAGCCTAGAGACCTCCAGCCCCATCAGTGGAATGCTATCTTACTTTGATCCCCTAGAAGCCAACCTGGAGACAGGAATTCAAATGCAGTTTGTTTATTTTGGATATGATTCCAGAAACACTGGTAGGAGACAGGAAAGGAAGGAGAAATGAGACAAGGAAAGGAAGAGCGTATTAGTAATTTACTAACCACTGTGGGCAGTCCATCGGGAAATCTGGGAGTCCATGTGGAACACAAGCCTACGCTGGATGAGAATTTTTATTCACAAGCTCCCTCTAGTCAGTGGTGAGAGCTTCTGAGTGTGGGCTGTCAATTTTCTCAATTTCTGTAAATGACTCACTGTCTTTGGGTCGCAGAGGCTTTTTTTTTTTTTTTTTTGAGACAGACTAGTTTTAGAGAAACTATTCAGGCAAAGATCCAGGTACCAGAGGTGGGTGTTGCGAACCCACAAAAGTGGCAAGATCTGAGGGCTATGGGCAGAGTTGTGTGCTTCTCTCTAGGAAGTGTTAGATGGTGGAGGGACTGCAGAGAGCCTTACCTGCTTGAGACAGTCTTCAGTAAGGATTTCTGTATCAGTGCATTAAGGAGGATTAAATTATTCATATCATCAGAGCAGCCCATCATCACTGATGGCTGTTGTAGGTGTGGAGAATTAACAACTAAGTTGGAAGGAAAAATATCAAGCAGTTGGTTGACTGAACACAAGTAAAGATTCTTACAGTCATTGGTGTGAACTGCTTATTAATGCCTGATTACAATGTTGCATAATAGTGATTATGCATGTCATTAAATATGTGTCAGATTAACTTTGTCATAAAATTTATAGCAATGTTAAATTTTATTCGCATGCTCAGCCTTCATAATTTATTGCTTATGTAGCATGGTTATGACTTCACAAAAAAAAGTCTCCAAGACAGCATTGTTTTGATAACTACTTTGCTTATCCATGGATGCAGTTTCTTCATTCATTTGACATGTTCTTATTTGTGGCAGTGGTTACCAACTCTGTCTCCCATGCCATCAGTGGCAAGAAAATTTCACATGCCCAATCATTGTGGCTGAGAGATTATTCTCCTCTTTGCATATTCTCTTGCCACAGATCATCAATTAATTCAACCAAATTTTATTTGACTGCAACCATGTAATATGGATTGTGCCAGGTGGTGTGGATTTAGATATGTATTTGGACCAGATTTTGTCCTCAAAGAGTTCATGATCAAGTATAGAATCACACTATTTTGTGGTTGGTTGTTCATGAAGGAAGCAAAAGTGAATAAAGGACTACATGTCTTCTGTTTCTCTAGGAGTGGAATAACAAAGCTGTTGCTGTATTTGGTTTCCAGAAATCATCTCTAGAGCTGCCAGTCATCATTTCAAGCTTTCATAAATGAGTAACATTATAGGGTAGTACTTACTGTATGCCCTTAGCTTTTTGTGTATGCTGAGAACTTAGTAAATGAAAGTCATTCACTGGTAAAATCTAAGTGTTTCCTTTTGCCAAGTGCACAGTGGTAGTTCCTTTTTAGAATCCAAGTCTAAAGATGTCATCAGACCCTAGGTCAAGACACTTCTGAACAAAAAACCAACTAGAAGAACTGTACTATTTACAGCAAAGGCAAATGCTATCCAGAATGAGGGTTAGTACTACAGGAGGCAAAGCTAGATGCATTCTTGAAGTTTACATAAAAAGGATGTATTGGGAAGCCATGGCTTGTCGTTGTCAGCTCTCAGAATTGAGCTTGGCAAAAGTCAAGGTCAAGAATGGAATGGAGGGCTGGAGTTGTAGCTCAGTGGTAGAGCACTCACCTTGCATGGGTGAGGCACTGGGTTCATTCCTCAGCACCACATAAAAATAAATAAATAAAATAAAGGGTATTGTGTCCATCTACAACTAAAAAAGATTTAAAAGAAGAATGGAATGGAGAAAGTCAACAGGAGATGGAACAGGAAAAGGGCTAGTGCTGGTCTTGGGCCCAGGGATCCCCATAGGGTTCTAGCATAGGTCTGGCAGTAGACAGATAAGTCCAGTCAGGTCCCATTGACATTAACAGAGAAGTTTAGTGTGGAGAGAGTGTAAAAGGTCCACTTTTTGTTCTTTTAGAGAATTTAATGTTCCTAACTGCCAACCTGTCCCAGATGTCCATGCAGTTTAAGGCTGTGGTGTACCCAAAGGAAATAGCCCCATAGGTATCAGGGAAATAAAATAACATAGCCAGATTTAAAAGGACATCGTCCTTGCTTCTGAATATTCTGAATGGAGCAGCAGTCAGAGGCAAAATACCAGCTTAGACAAATGCATATGGTAGTGCATCTCTAAGATCTGGGCATTCCTACAGCAAATGTCATTTTTCTTCCTCCACCCCAAACCTGTGCTACTTGATGTTTTCCCTTTGATAGAAATAGTTCCCAACTCTGCTTCAAGCTGGAAACTGAGACTATCTTGGAATCCTCCTCAGTTTTTCCACACCAGCACAGCAGCAGCTTCCCTTACATCTCTTTGGATGTTCCTCAGGTCTCTGCTTTCCTTTTCAATCCCATGGCCTCTGCTGTGGTCATGGCCCTTCATGAGACCTGAGAGACTTCATGGTTCTATTCTTCTCCCTCAGTGGCTCCTCCTGCTCAGAGGATGAAGTTCAGACACTTTGCAGTTGGGCCTTGGCTCTCTTTCTCAGCCTGGCCTCCAGGAATGACCACCTCTGCTCTGCTTCTGTCCCTCTGAGCTCACCTTCATCCTCTGTACATGCCAGTTTCACATCCTCATTCCTTACTTGTGCTCTTCCCTCTGCCCAGCTTACTACCTCTCTGAAATGTTCCAAAACACTCCCAGCAGAAATTCTCTTCTCTGTATCTATATTCCAGAAGCTTGGGCTCCACAAGAGTGTTTATCGTGTTGATTATAGTTATTTACTTGTCAGCTTAATTAGTCCCTGTAACACCTAGCACAGTAACCAAAACAGAGTCGATGCTCAAACATGGACTTATTTTTAACCTAAAATGAGATAAGAGTATTTTGTGTTGCCAGACTTTGTGAGTCAAAGAGATTAGGCTTGGTTTTTACTTTAGGCAGTATTCTCAGTATCAAGCAACTTTGACTCATTCAATCAGGAAAGAAAAGAATTCAAGGCTATTGAGTTGCTGTGGGACATCTTGGTGGACCCAGAGGAAGAAACAATACAGAAAATCTCTACAGAGAACCAACTCTGCCCCGCTGATGGGTATAGACTCTACCAGATGTATCATCCACACCTCAAGCTTAACGCTAGACTCTGCTGCTACCTCTAGAAATTTATATAGGCCCCAGGTCTGTGCCATCTCATCCAAAATAGGTTCCCAACATTCCCTGCTTGTCCCGTGTTGTGCCAGGAGTCAAAGGTCATCTGATTAATTGAGCATGGCTCATGTTTGGCTCTTAGCTGCAAGGGAGGCTGGTGAGCATCTGATGTCCCGGCATTGTTGGTTTCTGCCTCCCACCAAGGCTCATGAAGAAGGGAGGTCCCTAGCCAGAAGGGTCAGTTCAGATGCTGGGCAGTGGCAAGGGCAAGAGGTAATAGAAGGATGAAAAGTGTCCATTGGAACTTTCTTTGAGGACACCTAATCCTTAATTAAGAGCTTCCTTTGACATGTGTCTGGAGTTTGGTAGGGAAAAATGTTATGCCCAAATTGCCTGATTTGAGGAGAATCCCATGATGGGAGTGCATACAAAGGATACCACAAGGGACAGTGTAGCACTCCAGGATGAACAGCAGTGGGAAGTTCTTACTACTCTGGGCCTGAAGAAACCAGGGGAGAGAATAGTTCTCAGACCCAAAGACAAACAGGGCCATATTTGTGCATGGGGAGGATCATTTTAAAGAGACAGCCAGCTCTAGGTACCCTCTCAAGGAGTGGACAAGATGAGTGAATGCCCCAACTCTCTCCTTCCTTTCCTGTGATATGCTGAGCTGCTACCTACCTCATCCAGAGGCCAGCCGACCAGGAAACCCATCCAGGCTGCTCATACTCATGTCAAAACTGGAGCCAAACATGCTGAAGAGAGGCAGAGAGTACAAGCAGAAAAACAAATGGAAGGTATACTGCATGTGAGACCTCATGAATGTCACCAACATTTTTCTTTCTTTCTGTTTTAATTCAATATCTCCTTTAGGGATGTCACTTTACATTTTCAGTACCCCAGCTCACAAGATCGATGCTCTGACTGTATTTCTCATATTGAATTTAATGAGATGCAGTTTCCCCCTCACTTGCTATTTAGAATGCTCTATTGTATGGTTCAACAATCTGTACCATTAAAGGTTAGCAAATGCCAACAAGGCCATTTTTTCCCCTTCTCAAGCTCAGGGGGGAAAAGGATGTGACCTAACAAACACACTTGTCAGGAATCTCCCTTTCCAAATCTTCATGCAGAAATCCTCTTGCATATTGTCTCAGCACATGAGATTTTCTGCTGCTCATTCATGCCTGCTCCTCATTAATATCTAGCCTTTTGAAAACAAAGCAGATGTAAGAATGGTCATTAAAATAAGCCCCATGCCATTACCAGCAGTTATAGGACCATGAATTCCCCCAAGGATAGATGCAATGTAACTCCTAATCCCTTTGAAGCACTTTATAACTTGTGCTAAATAAGCAGTTATTTACTTGGGAAAAGAGTACTATGGGGAAAGCATCATTATTATCTTTGATTGTAAGAGGTCTTCCTTCCCAGAATGTGGAAAGCAATTGTTTTCCCATATACCTTGACTAGAGGAAAAAGAGAAAAATATTCATTTGTCCTGATTTTTTTAAAAAATGACATTAATAGAATTTTCATTTTAAAATGAAAATCAAAGAGAGATAGCAAAGCAAAGTACCAAAGAGTGTGCCATTCCTTTCCCTCTATCTCCACTGTACAACATTAACAGTATGGTGGAAAAAGATTTGTGTAACCATGTTATTACATGCTGTGTCCTTAGGGTTACTGAGGATGGAGTCTCAGCAGTGTGTACTCTGCTGTGCTTGCAGGATGCAGACAATGCTTGGGTCTCCAAGCCTGAGACAGAACATCTGATGCATCTCACTTTATGAGAACAAACACCATTTGCAAAGCTGCAAACCTGGGATGTGTCACATGGCAGCCACCTGCAATGGATTCCTGAGTGACTTCTCTCTCTCTATTTTAAGCACTTAATTCTGCATTTCTGATTTACCACTCTCCTACCAAAATAGAAATTTTCTTTATTCTTTTTTTTTTAAATATTTTGTTTAGTTGTAGATGAACACAATATATTTTTATTTATTTTATGTGGTGCTGAGGATCGAACCCAGTGCCTCAAGTATGGGAGGCAAGCGCTCAACCACTGAGCCATAATCCCAGCCCCCTTTATTCTTTTAAAAATGATGAATATTTAAAATTCCTAGGTATGATTCCTGGCTTGCCAAGAGCACAATATGTACAGTTTTGTTAGAAGGAGGTGTGCATGAAATGAATGTAGTTGGTATTTAATGTAAACAAGAAATACTGGTTTCCAGTGTCATACCAAACACATGGGGTTCTCCACCTGGATTTTCAGATGTGTTACAAGGATTTTGAAAGCTGCTCATGCACTTTGCCCTGTAGGAGGAGCTCTGTGGCCTGGCCCACCCTGGCCCTTCTGTGCTCTTGACTCCTCAATTGAATGCTGTCATCATCTGTCACTATAGCCCATACTCATCTGTCCTAAGCACAGTAAATGAGCTGGCTGTCAGGTACCAGGCTCATCTTGGCAGATTCTGAGTCCTGAAGGGCAAGGAAGTTGTTCTGGGATGACACAAGTAGCCATTGCACTGAGTTCTTTTGGTCATTGCTTCCTTAGCTCTCCTATACTCTTCACATGGTACCTTCCAATAGACTCCTTCCTGGTTTGCACATACTTTGCCTTGGCCTGGCAAACTTCTCCTCGCCCTTCAAGTCCAGATGTAGTTACTCACTTTGTAATTGCTATGTTTCTTGTTACAGAATGGGGTGGGGAGTCTGACTGGAGGGTGATGACTAGGGGGTTGGGGTGAAGAAGACCTACCCTATACTCTTAACTGTAGAGTTTTCAGGACCTGTGGATGGGTTGAATGTGGGGGCAAATTCCAAAGTACTAAATACAGACAGCAAACAAAGGACAGAAGGAATCCAAAAGGCTAAAGCCCTCAGTCAGAGGAGGCAGCCACATCAGCAGGAACAAAATTAAAAGAAAAATACAATTACATGTCCATCACGCAACTTCACTATCACACAACTCCTGGGTCAGTCTTTTTCCTTTACACTCTTACCTCCTTCCTCCTCCTATCCACACTCACCCACACAATGGATTATTTTGGAGCAAATCACAGATTTTTTTTTTTTTTAGATGGACACAAATATCTTTATTTTTTTATGTGGTGCTGAGGATCGAACCCAGTGCCTCACGCATGTGAGGCAAGCGCTCTACCACTGAGCCACCACCCCAGCCCCAAATCACAGATATTTTATAATCTCCTTTTTAAATATCCAAGCCCACATCTCTAAAATAAGTCTAAAATATAACTGTCATAGGGCTGGGGATGTGGCTCAGTGGTAGAGCACTTGTCTGGCACATGTGAGGCCCTGGACTTGTACTAGCACTGCAAAAATAAAATAAAAACCATAATATCAGTATCACTCCTACAAAGCATTAATGAAGAAAGAATGCAAACAGTTGATAGTATCTCCATGTCACTGGGTGTACAGTCAGTGCTTACATGTTCTTGATTGTCCTTTGTTCCCAATTGTTCTATTATGCTTGTTCCTTTGTTTGAATTGGAGTCTAAATCAGCCTATATTTTGATTCACTGCTGTGTTTTCTGAGACTCTTTTAATCTGTCTTCCAAATTGGATGTTCTTATTGGCAGAACTTTTGACATAGCCCTAATTCTCTTTGCAAGTTTCTTTGCTTTCTGGTATATTCCGGGTTAATCTTGTACAAATCCTTCCCCAGACCTGGAATCAGCCATTTCTCTGGAACCCCTGGTTCTTTACAATGGAGAATATTATTTAGAAACCACTAGCTGGACAGTGATGTGCTCATTGTTTATGGGCTATTAAGACAAAGGTAGAAAATGTGTTTCATAAATAAAACGGTTCATCCATTATGATACATCTCATAATTCAAATTCAGGATAACCATGTTTCTACTTTCTTCTATGCTGAAAATTCCATTTCTAAATATTCACAATGTAATTACTAATTTGCTATATTCCACACTACACATAATCAGTCTCAGAATAATTATATAAAACCCTACTCCACATTATGACTAATGAAAACAGTTCAGTATTTTTTCTCTTTATGTTTTGGATATATGCCACTAGGGATGTGTAGAAGGATGTGTCATCCTATTATTGTATTATAGAACCAAAGTTTCTTCTTGAGCATAGTTCCTCTGTGTGTGGCTATACCACCAACCATTTATAGGTTACACTCTTGTTTTATTTTTGGTTTTACATTTTTTTAATTCCCTTTAAATTTAATTTAATTTTATAACTATAAAAATATTTACATAGAAATGTAAATATTGCAAAGTGAAATCTACAAAACAAGATATATTCAAAGTCTATTCTTTCCTCGTCCTTTCCCATAAATAGCTATTTAAATAGTTGATTTATCCTTTCCCTTTTTATATAAGAAAATATGGCAATTATCAAGAATACAAATAACAATAAATGTTGGTAAGGATGTTGAGGAAAATGTAAGGATTGCTGGTGGGATTGCAAATTGATGCAAGCACTCTGCTAAGCAGTATGGAGATTCCTCAGAAAACTTGGAATGGAACCACCATTTGACCCAGTTATCCCACTCCTTAGTATATACCCAAAGGGCTTAAAATCAGCATACTACAGTGACGCAGCCACATCAATGTTTATAGCAGCTCAGTTCACAATAGCTAAGCTATGGAACCAATCTAGGTGCCCTTCAACAGATGAATGGATAAAGCAAATATGATGTACTGGGGTTGTGGCTCAGTGGTAGAGCACTTGCCTAGCATGTGTGAGACACTGAGTTTGATTCTCAGCACCACATATAAATAAATAGTCCATTGACAACTAAGAAAATATTTTAAAAAAAAAGAAAAAGAAAATGTGATATAGGTATGCAATGGAGTATTACTCAGCCACAAAAAAAAAGAATGACTTCTTAAAATTTGCCAGAAAATTGATGGATATGAAGACTATCATGCTAAGTGAAATAAGCCAATCCCCCCCCCAAAAAAAAACAAAGGATGAATGTTCTCTCTGATTTGTGGATGCTAATACACAACAAAGGGATGGGGGAGAATAGAAGTTTAGTAGATTAGACAAAGGAGAATAAAGGGAAGGAAGGGGGGACTCGAATAGGAAAGACAGTGCAATGAATCTGATGTAGATTTCCTATGTATATATATGAATCTCTACATCATATACAACCACAAGACTGGGATCCTAATTAGAATGACACATACTCCACATTTGTATAAATATGTCAAAATATACTGTACTGTCATTTAGAACTAAAAAGAACAAATAAAAAATTCTTTAAAAAAGAAAATATGTCTGTTTGTATTCGTCTTCTCAGATAAACAGAAGCTCACTGTAAACACTCCTCTCCTGTTGTTTTCACTTAATTTAATCTGATGAATACTCCTTAGTGGCGAATACAAGTCTTTGATTTGGGCTCCTGGTTCAAAGTACTAAATGCAGACAGCAAACAAGTTTTAAACAGATATCTGCAGATACTCTTCTTTCTTATGTGCCATTTCTGATCTGTCAAGATACAACTTCAAATTCCAAGGCCTGAACACTGCTTACCATGCCAGGAACATTCCCTGTGGCTGGGATTCTTGCAGTGCCCTCCCCTTTTAATACGTTTATTAGTGCATTATAGTCATACCTGATAACTGTGTTCATTTTGACATAATCACACATGCATCGGATTTAATTTGCTCCATTCAGTTCTCAATGCCTCCTCTTTTCCACTCCCTCACTCCCCCTATTCCCCATTCTCTGTTCTACTGGTCTTCCTTCTATTTATTTTTTTAATTGGTTCTTTATAGATACACATAAAGGTGGAATTCACTGTGGTATATTTATACATGTACAGAGCGTAATTTTGTCCAATTCATTCTACATTTCCTCCCCTCTCCTGTTTCTCCTTCCTCCCCTTAGGCTCCTTCCTCTACTCCACCGATCTTCCCTCTGTCCTCATGAGATTTGGCTCCTCCACCATGCACACACTGTTTTGTCCCTATTTTGCTCTAGCTTCCACATATGAGAGAAAACATTCAACCCTTGATTTTCTGGGTCTGGCTTATTTCACTTAGCATGATTTCTGGTTCCATTTGTTTACTGGCAAATGCACAATTTCATTCTTTTTTGTGGCTGAGTAAAACTCTACTGGTAGCACATGCCTGTAATCCCAGCAACTGGGGAGTCTGAGACAGGAGAATCACAAGTTCAAAGCCAGCCTCCACAATGGTGAGGTGCTAAAAAACTCACTGAGACCCTGTCTCTAAATGAAATACAAAATAGGGCTGGGGATGTGGTTCAATGATCAAGTGTCACTGAGTTCAATCCCCAGTACTCCCCCCAGAAAAACTCTATTTTGTGTGTGTATCACACTTTCTTGATCCATTTATTGACAGGCATCTGGGCTGTATTCACAATAGCCATAACTTGGCTATTGTGAATTGTGCTGCTATAAATATTAATGAGGCTGTATCACTATAGTATGCTGATTTTAGTTCTTTTGGATAAACACCAACAAGTGGGTTAGCTGGGTCTTATGGTGGTTCTATCTTCTGAGAATCTCCATACTGCTTTCCAAAGTGGTTCACTAATTTGCAGTCCCACCAACAATGAATGAGTATACCTTTTCACCCTCATCCAGCATTTATTATTGTTTGTATTCTTGATGATTGCCATTCTAGTTGGAGTGAGATGAAAGCTCAATGTAGTTTTGATTTTCATTTCCCTGATTGTCATGGATGTGGAACAGTTTTCCATACATTTGGGAGCCATTTGTATTTCTTCTTTTGGGAAATACCTTTAGTTCTTTTTTCCATTTATTAATTGGGTTATTTGGTCTTTTTGGTGTTAAGTTTTTTGAGTTCTTTATATACTCTGGATATTAATTCCTGTCAGAGGAATAATTGTGAAGACTTTCTCTCATTCTATAGATGTTCTCTTCATGCTTGTAATCATTTCCTTTGCTGTGCAGAAGCTTTTAATTTGATGCTGTCACACTTATGGATTCTTGGGGTTTTTTTCTTGAGTTTTAGTGGTCTTGTTAATTAAGTTGGTTCCTGTACCAATATGCTGGAGTGTTGAACCTGTATGTTTTCTTCCATCTGTTGCAGAATTTCTGGTCTAATTCCTAAATCTTTGATTTGATTTGACCTTTGTGCATGGTGAGAGATAGGGATTTAGTTTCATTCCTCTACATATGGATATCCAGTTCTCCCATTGCCATTGTTAAAAAGGCTGTTTTTCCCCCTGACATGTTTTTAGCACCTTTGTCAAGTATCAGATGACTGACTATGTGGGTTTGTCTCTATTTTCTATTCTATTCCAATGGTCTTCATGTCTATTTGATGCCAATACCATGCAGTTTTTGTTACTGTAGCTCTATGTGCAGCATCCTCTTTATCACTGTTATCCCTATTTCCACCCTCCGTCCTCTCTGGTCTGTTCTCATGGTAGCCCTCATGACCCTTGAAGTTTTCCCAACAATGTCATTCATAACTCATGAAACATATGTGTCTCTAATTTTAAAGCATTCTCAGACCAAAAAAAAATACATTATGTTCCTTTTTGTTGAAAGAAATGAAGGATCAAAGTGTTCTGACTCTAACTTGTCTTTAAGAGTATAATTGTGGAAGATAAAAATAAAGAAAAGTTAATCACAAGAGGTAGAGCATGATATTAAAGGTTCAACTCAAAATTCCAAGTTATATTTCTATTGATTTCTTTTTTTTTTCCTTTTTTTTTTTTTTCAGTACTAGGAATTGAACCCAAGACTTTGTGCATGCTAGTCAAGTGCTCTTCCTCTGAGTTATATCCCCAACTTCTCCATTGGTTTTTAAATCATATTTTTTTTATTTTGGAAAATTGGAAAATATATAAAACCATTTTTTTTAAAAAAGAAAAGACCAATCAGACAAAATTTCATCACCTGGGATAATCACTAGCATATCTTTCCTTATGTATATAGAAAATGTATGTTTTCTCTATGTATATAATATTTTTAAAACTATACAAGTGATATGTGAATGAATCTTTCTTTTAAAAAATAGCACATTATTGACAATAACCCTTCATTATCTGTTCTTCCAAACACAGTTCTTTCCTTTATCCTCAGAAATAAATGGTATTCTGAATTTGACATGTGTCCTTCTAGCCTGTTTATATTTTCACATGTATATATATGTGAATATTTAGAACCACATGATTTTGTGGACTATTTTTAACATTTATGTACATGATATCACACATTATTTGTTCTGTAACTTTTTTTCACTCATCATTGTTTTTGAATTCTGTGCGTTTTGGTATATTTATTTATTATATTTTGGTTTCCTTAACCATTACATCATATAAACATAGTACAATTTAGGTATCATTCCTTTACTGGTGAATATTTAGGTTGTATCCAGCCTTTCATTATTTTAAATTATGTTGCAGTGAATGTCCTTGTACGTATCCCCCAAGTGCATCTGTGCAACCATTTCTCTAAGCGGAAAATTATAAGATCATAGAATCTGATGGTTTTACATATAAGTAGGTACTTTCAAAATGCCTCCAATTAAGCTGTGCCATTTATACTCCCACCAGCAGTGTATGAAAGCATTCATTTCTCCACACTTACACCAACAGCTGATATTGGCCAACTTAAAATTTTCATCCACTGAAATAGACACCAAATTGTGATTTCAGTTTATATTCCCCTAATTATTAATGAAGCTCAACATCCTTCCATGCTTATTGGCCACGTGAATTTCCTTTTTTGAGAAACTCTTAAATGTATGCTTTTTGCTGTTGTTTTCTCACTGATTTGTACAAGTTCTCTGTAATGTTGGTGAACAATCTTATTTACTAGGCATGTTGCTAATATTCATTCCTTATTTTACAGGTTGTCTTTTAACTTTCTTATGACTTACTTTGTTTTGGAGAAATTTTAGACTTTTAGACTGTAACAGTGGCTTCTAACAATTCTCTCATTCTTGAACTAATTACAAGTTGTACTAAATATTCAGGCATTAGATTCTAGAGGATATGAAACTAATGTATGACTTTTTTGATTTATTGGCTGATTGCCATTTCTAAAAAAAATTCTCTTGTGTGTACTTGCTTAAGGAACAAAGTTCATTTTTATGTCATTGTGAAATATTTTGCTGTGGTAGTTATGATTTTTTGACATCTAATAATAAAATGTTGACAGTGGTAAAAGCCTTGCAATAGATTTTGAAACAAGAATTGATTTTGCCTTTCATTGCACATTCTTTGAAAGTGTTTATTCATGGCTCCTTTTCCTGGATTTTTTTTTAGTTATTGGGATCTGCTATCTATAATTATGCTCAAAGTGAATTTCATATGTTTAAAAATTATTTTAAATAGCATCTCTCTTCAGACTGCAATTACAGCAGACTAGGCCTGTTTACCAGCTTTGAATCCCAGCTCTACCACCTGCCAAGCAGAAGCATTAGGCAAGCCACTTTAACTCTTTGTTTCTTGGTTTTCTCATCTGTAAAATGGGGTAGTAATAATACCAGCCTTATGAGATCACTGGTAATATTAAATGAGTCATAACTCATCAGAACATCTGAGGATAGTGCTCAGCATTGGGAAAAGCATGGTACAGAGACTAGCAGTCGTGTCTTCTGGGTGTACTAAGGATCATACAAATGAGGGGAAACATTGTAGATTTAGTGCTCTCTGTAGAGTGTAAAAGAGCAGCTGACTTCTCAAATTGTTATTTCATATATATGTCACTAGTGATTCAGAAAAAATAGACAAATAGAAACCCTGCCAAACACAACTGATGATACAAAACTGTATTTTATAGATTGTGCATTATGCACTTTTAACCACCAAGCTCAGTACTTCCTTACTCCAAATGCTTAAAAAACAATATTGAAAATAAACCAAAAAAACCCACAAAAAGTATATACATCTCCAAAAGTCTAGCCCTTCACAAGTGGATTGAACAAGTACCTGCATAAAAATATATTTGGCTTCACCTCTCCCTCTCCACTTCACCTCTCCCTCTCCGTGCTCCATGATGCATATTCATAGGATTCACTCATGACTGTGGGTTTGGCATTAGATTAGTGGCCCCTTCATTCTTTTTTAAAATTAACAACCAACAATGATATACATAATGTAATTATGGAGTACAATGTATATTTTGATACATGTTTACTTTTTGGAATGATTAAATCACATGAATTAACCAATTCATCACCTCACACTTATTATTTTTATGATAAAAAAAACATTTAAAATCTACTTTGTTCTCAACTTTTACGTACACAGTGCATTATTATTTTTGTCACCATTCTGTGCAATTGAACACTGAAACTGTTCCTCCTAACTGAAATTATATGCCCTTCAATCACCATTTCCCTTTTCTCCTTCCACTCCATGCCCCCAGCTTCTGGTAATCACTCTGTACTTCTGAGTTCAACATTTTTAGATTCCACTATGAGTGAGATCATGTAGCAGGTATCCTCTTGTGCCTGGTTTATTTCACTTGACATAATACCCTTTAGGTTCAGCCATCTTGTCCTAACTGAAAGGATTTCCATTTTAGAAGCTAAATAATAATCTGTTGTGTATATACTACATTTTCTTTATCCATCTGTTAGTGCACTGGGTTGTTTCCATATCTAGCATCTTGGGAATAACTCTGCAATGGACATGGGAGTGCGGATGTCTCCTCAACAAACTGCTTTGAATTCCTCTGGATATTTACCCAAAAGTGGGACTGCTGGATCATACAGTAATGCTATTTTTAGTTTCTGTAGAACTTCCCTGTCTTGCATGATAACTGTGCTAATTTACATTCCCCCAGCAGTGCACCAAGGTCCCCTTTTCTCCACACCCTCACCAATACTTGTTACCTTTCATCTTTTGACAACAACCATTCAAACTGTGAGAAAGCTATTGCTTTGCTCTCACCAAATTCTTGTAATGTGTCCTGCCACAGTCCTTGGCCGGCTGGGTGCCTAGGCCTGTGCAGGAAGATTCCCTCTGACCAGCTCACCACCCAGCCCCGGACTCCAGTGGGAAGAACTGAGTTCCAGACCCAGGCCTGCTACTAACTGACTGATAATTGATGCAACCTTTTTGGCTTCAGTTTCTTCGACACTAAGGGAGATGTGATCACCAAAGATTGAGTGACATTAACATGTAAACTGATATAAGAATGTAGGACTTTTAAATAGTAAAGGTGGAATTTCACCAGAAATTACTTTGATTATCACAACTGGATATGAAAATGAAGACTGATGCATGCACATGACAGGACCTGAACCAAATACTTTTCGCAATTCCACTCTCTCTCATTACCTTAGTAAATCAAGCAAAACCCCCACCCCCAGCTTCTCCATTCAAGAAGGATGCAGGCCTGCACCATGATGTTTTCAGAAGTGTTTGCTGAGCAGTGGCAGCTGAACTGAAGCATCCTTTCTATTTTGCTCTTGCCATTGCATATGAGATGACTGCTCTCACCTGTTAACCCTAGCAGATAATCCTCCTGCGAACAATAGCTTGCAAACCCAGCGTGCCATTGGGGTGTCAGCATAAAGGAGTCCATGAGCAGGGCGTGGGGTCAGCCTGCCATTGTGGGCAGGCTGCTATTGTTGGCAGGTCCCTTTTGTGAAGGATGTAGTCCTTGTTCTACCGCCGTACTAGGCTGCACATCATCTATTTACTTGCTACCTTGAACTAACAGGGGCTCTTTTCCCCCAGCCATAAATGTATTGGTGGGAGAGAAGCTTCTCCTGCTGAGGGACTCACTTCTGCACTGACTCTTTGTTAATCTCCTGCAAAATAAGGCAGTTTTCTGTTGAAGAGAAAGCAATCATTAATTTTTCATAAGAGCAGCAAAGTTGTGAATAGCAGAGGACTTCTTGAATAAAGAGCTTAGAGATTCCAAAGAGAAGAATAACAAAGCCCCTGGGGTGGGGGAGCATATTCTTTCTTATACAATTTATCATCCCTACCCCGCCCTGCCCTCATCTCCTGTTAAGAAGAAGCCATTTACTCAAGCTAACAGTTCTTCACATCTCCTGAACCTTAATTTTAATCCTTATCAGTGCCTTTTTAAATGAATAATACAGTGACCTTCAGCTTTGTCCTATGTTATGTGAGGATTATTTTTAAAGACTGCTTTCATTTTTGAAATTAAGGTGGATGCTATATGTATTCTACTCAATTCTAGCATTAGTGTTGTCCCAAGTGTGACATTTATGTTCTTTCACTTCTTTGGTATAAATAAATATGCACGTAGGAAGACCAGTATGAACTCTACAAGGAATAATAAACTAAAATAATATGGCATTGATTTTGCTCAAGATGTCTAAGTGTGTTTTTATGATTGTATATCTTTATTTTTTTTTCCATGCATGTGACATGAATTCTGGGCAATTAAAAAGGACATGAATTTCCAGGCATTTAGAAAGAGAATCTGCTTTCTAATCGCTGTGCATTTAACCAAATTGTGGTTCTTAAGAAAAGCACTGTGGATTTCAGTACTCCACCTCCAGAAACGGGAGAGCTATTGCCATTTTGTATTGTTTTACAATATGATTACCATGAGACCACATTAGGGAATTTTATTTTAGCTGCTAAAGTGCTATGTGTGGATGTAACCATTTAACAAGAAGTAGAGAAAGAGTCCTTTACACTGTGGCATGTTCGCCTTTTTTGAATTCCCTGCCCCCAAGAGTTCCTAGATTGCAGCTTTGAGTCTTAGTGGTGAGGCCCCAAACTTTTCTTATATCTAGTGAGGGGGGCATAGGCCCCAGGAGCCTGTGGGTCCTGCAGTCACAGGGGATTCATCTACAGAGGGGTCCCCCCACCCAGGCAGCCTTCCACCTGCAGGACTTCAGTGATAGACACTCCCGATACTGTTGCTGGTCTAACTTTTCTGTCCCCTTCTCTCTGTCCTCCTTCAAGTATTATTAGTGTTATTCTTTTCAACTTTTTATAGTATTACTTAAATTACTCAAGTAATATATAAATACCAACTCCTTGAAAAAATTAAAACATTACAAAGAAGCTGAAGTCACCTTGGACCCTCCCTCCAATTCCAGTTGCCATTTCTCCTCCCTTTCCAGTGCTCTGCACTCTTCCAGTGGCTCTTATAGTTTAGTCTATATCCTCTGAAATATTATTTATACATTTAAGCACAGTACATGTAAATTGATAGTATTAAGTGGCTAAATAGCATTGTTTTCAAAAGGTTTCTTCCCCTTATTGGTGTAATATTATATGTATCTTTTTGCAACTGGCATTTTCAGTCATTAATGTTTCTTGAAGCTCTTTCCATGTTAATCCATCTAGATCTACTTCATTTGCTTTATGATATTTCATGGTGTGCCTGTGTTATAGTTTATTTAGCTACCAATGCCCTCTCCTACTCAGGGGCATTTGTTATTCTTGTCTCCCACTATTGGAAATGTCACTGTAGTATGTGACTTCTTGTGTTCACAAGTGCTTCTCCAGGTATATGCCTACAAGTGGAATTGCTTGGTCACAGAATTTGTATGTTTTACAGTTTAATAGGGTCAGATTGCTTCTAAAGTTGAGCTTTCAATTTATATTTCTACCTGCATCCACACCAACTCTTGATATTGTCAGACATTAAAATGTCTAGTGCTTTAATAGGTGCAAAATTGGATCTCTTTATTTTAATGTACATCTCTTATCACTAAGGAGATTGAACCACTTGTCATGTTTATTGGCTATTGGTATTTCCTGCCTATGATTTGGTTTTTCAAGTACTTCAACCATTTTTCTACTAGGTCGTTTGTCTTACTAATTTGTAGGAGTTATGCGTGAGTGTGTGCATGCAGTGCATTGTAATCCAGGTATCTGTTGGATATGACACACTCTCCCAGGCCAGGGTCTGTCTTTTAAATTCATTAATGGTATCTTTGGTCCCCATTGTTTTGACCTAGATTTATTTTTCTCAATCTTCTTTCCCCCAGATTTCCTTATAAATATGCCACAACTCTCATTGGAAGCTTCTCATGCACTGGTTATTTTTCCAAATAATCATATTCATTTAAGGTTTGGAGCTGAGACCGCTGCAGTGACCTCATGGCTGTCTGCCATTCACAGCTGTGGAAGTCTTGTGTGGTGAGGGAACATGACTGCTGCTAAAATCACTTCCCCAGGCTGGGAGGGTTGAGCAGCTTTGGTGTGAAACTTCTCTCCCACCTAAGTGTCTGAAGGCTCCAAGTTTGGAGGAACACATATGTGGGGATATTGAGCACATTTGTTAAATGTGGAAGGGTCTTTTGCTTTATGGGTTTGCTTGGTGTGTGTAAATTTTGTGTGTGTGTGTGTGTGTGTGTGTGTGTATGTGTGTGTTTCTTTTTTAGGTATAATTGGAAAGGAAAAAAACAGCTCAGCAGTTTATCTGCCATCTACTTTTCAGAAACTATGGGCCCACAACTCCCAAGGCTGTATTCTAGGTTTTATTGTACACTTTAAATTGGGATATATCGTGCAACGCTTGCATTTAATTGGGAGATTATTAAAAACCATGAGCAAAGTTTCTCATCCTGAAAATGCTGCTGGTGGCCAGCCTAAATGAGGCCACTCTTCCCTTCATGTTTCACTGTCCTGCCAGGAGCTGCTGAAGGTACGCCACAACAGAGCTGTGATTATATCAGTGTTTCCTAAATTTCAGGGATCTGGAAACCACTTTATAATCGCTGCCTTTGTAACTTTCCTCCTGTGCTGTTGATCCTTTAATATTCTTCTTAAATCACTCATTTTTTTAAATCATAAATAAATTTATTTAAGAGGGTCAATTTAACCCTTATCAATACCATAAGTGGAAAGCCAGTTTCCTTTGTCTATATAAATAGACAGCATCCATGAAAGTAAACACAAACACAACAGTTGACAGTAGTGAAATACTCTCAGCATGAGGTCTGAGGAAGGGGCCTTGTTTAAAAGGGAGATTTAGAAACTATCACAGAGAAAGTGGTGTCAAATATATAATGGTACTAAACTGAGGTTTTGCCCTTGATTTTAAAAATATCAAAAGAGATTTGGAAAAGGAACAACTTCCTTCCTGTGAGACTCCCTGCTGTACTGCCTGCAGTCATGCTGGGAACCCTCTCCATGCCACATTTAGGAAACACGGGCATGGACAGTGGATGAGGCTGTCCCGGGGAGACAGAGCAGTTTAGAGGGAGGGCAAGGACATCCCTTCCCCACTGCTTCCCTGGTAATCCCGATGGAGTTGTCACCTCCCTCAAAGCCCACGCTTTGTTGCACCTCTCCTTGGAGTGCAGCTGACTGTGTGCACCAGCTTCAGAACCTGGAGTGCCTGCAGGTCCCTGCTGGTGTGAGGTCACTGTTCCAGCCCCATATCACAGACTCTTCAAGGCTGCCTTGTTTCTACATCATCTTCACATATAAGCGCTGCTGCCACAGAGTCCCCATCCAACAAGGCTCCTTAGCAGAGAGACCAAGAGAGAGAGAACACAGTAAAGTCAGTGGAATCCATGTGTATTTGGAGAAGAAAACAGCTGGCTGCTGGCGATGATATGTAGCAGGATGCCTGACCATATGAAAAATGAAGCCATGTAACCCTAGTGTCCAATTACTTTGCTTTGGGCTCTGAATGTCAAAATGTACCCACGGTATTTTTAAAGCATTTTGAAATCATGTATGTAATTAAAAACAGTCAAATAATGCAAATATGGTTTTTAATGACTGCATTTATTCCCTAGCCCACTTTTCTCCTCCACTCATACTCCCAGAGGTAGCCAATGTTAACCCGTTCTATTTATAAGTCTCCTGGTACTTAGCTCTACATTTCTAAATAGTATGCATCTATTTTTATTTGGTAGTTTACCACCTTTAAACAATGTCTAGCAACTTCTTCCTGTGTTCAATGAGAACTCAGTTAATACCATCACCCATCCCATTTCCCTTTCCTCATGTTTTGGCTGTGAGAAGTCTAATGCCAATCTGTCCTGTCCAGGCGATGTTTATTCTTCATGGAGATTTTTAGGATCCTCTATTTTCATGGCTCTGAAATTTCACAACAATGTACAAGACTTTATGCCTATGTATTTGGAATGTTTTAAAATACAGTAACAGTTATTTTCAAAAATTTCTTAGTATTTCGTGTCTTTTGATGCTATTGTGTTTTTTTTTTTTGTTATGTTTTGTTTTGTTTGTTTGCTTTTTTTGATACTGAATATTGAACCCAGAGGTGCTTTACCACTGAGCCACATCCCCAGCCTTTTTTTACTTTGAGTCAAGGTCTCACTAAGTTGCTGAGGTGTCATTCAGTTGCTGAGGCTGGTGTTGAACTGCAGTCGTCCTATCTCAGCTTCCCAAGTCACTGGGATTACAGGCTTCAGTCACCACACTCAGCTCGTAAGTGGTGTCTTTTTTATAATTTAAATTTCTGATTATTCACTCATTGTTAATATATAAACATAAAATTAATGTTTTTATAACTCATATTAATTATACATTTTTGTGCATCCTTTTGGATTTTTCTACATGGGCAATCAGTTCTATGTAAATACAGTTTAACTGTTGGGCACAGTGGTGCACGCCTGTAATCCCAGCAGCTTGGGAGACTGAAGCAGGAGGATCATGAGTTCAAAACCAGCCTCAACAAAAAAAAAAAAAGTGAGGTACTAAGCAACTCAGTGAGACCCTGTCTTTAAATAAAATACAAAATCGGGCTGAGGATGTGGCTCAATGGTGGAGTGCCCCTGAGTTCAATCCCTGGTACCTGCCCCAGAAAAAAAGAGTTTAACTTCTTCCTTTCCAATCTGACCTTTTACTTCTTTTACTTAATTTATTCCACTGGCCAGAAACTCCAGTACATTTTTAATAGAAATGGAGAGATTGGACATCCTTGTCTTGTTTCTGATTTTTTACCATTAAGTATGATCTCAGCTATATGCTTTTTGTAGATGCCCTTTTTTCATATTGAGGATGTTCCCTTCAATTTCTGTTTTCATATTTGAGAGCTAGTATCAGAAGTTCATATTAGATTTTCTCAAATGCCTTTTCTACATCCATTAAGATCAACATATGATTTTTCTTTAAAAATGTATAGTTTAGTAATATAATGCATTGCATTGATTGTTGATTGATCAACTTTGCTGAAATAAACTATTTCTTGGTCATGGTATATCATCCATTTTATCATTGGATTCAGTTTACTAAAATTTTGTTTAGAATTTTCCTGGGTTATGGATATTGGTCTATTTTCTTTGCTTACAATGTCTTTGTTTTGTTTTAGTATTAGAGCAATGCTATCCTCATAAAAGAAATCAGGACATATTCCATGCTTTTCAATAACATGGAAGAGTTGTACAGAATTGGTATTACTTCTTCCTTAAAATTTGATATAATTCAGGCTACAGCTCAGTGGCAGAGCGCTTACCTTGCACATGTGAGGCACTGGGCTCAATCCTCAGCACCACATAAAAATAAACAAATTGAATAAAGATATTGTGTCCATCTACAACTAAAAATATTTTTTTAAAAATTGATATAATTCAACAGCAAAGCCATATTATTTTTTTCTTTTTGGGTACCAGGGATTGAACTCAAGGGCACTCAACTACTGAGCCAAATCTCCAGCCCTCTTTTGTATTTTATTTAGAGACAGAGTCTCACTGAGTTGCTTAGCACCTCGCCACTGCCAAGACTGGCTTTGAACAGGCATGCGCCACCATGCCCGGCTAAGCCATCTTGCTTGAACTTTTCTTTGTGGGAAGGGTTTTTAAAATTACCAATTCAACTTCTTTAAGAGAAAAAGGGTTGTTACATTATTATTTCTTCTTGAGTGAGCTTTGCTAATTTTTGTCTTTCAAGAAATTTATCCATTTAATCTGTTTTTAAATGTAGTAGCATAAACTTATTAACAATATTCCTGTTTCTTTCTTTCTCTTTTGTGAAGTACTGCAAATTAAACCCAGGGGCACTCTACTACCACGCTACATTTCCAGCCTCCTTCTCGCTTTTTTTAGGCAGGGCCTTGCTAAGGTGCTGAGGCTGACCTCAAACTTGTGATCCTCCTGCCTTAGCCTTCCAAGTCAGAGATTACAGGCATGGATGGTTACTGCACCCAATTCTGCTTTTTTATCTTTTTAACATATAAAGAATATATAACGTTACTTCTCTTGATTCTGTTTATGGCAATTTCTGTTTCCTCATTAGTCTGGCTAGAGGCTTATAAATTTAATGGGTCTTCCCCATTAACAATCTTTTAGTGTCATTAATTTTTTTTCTGTTACTTTTTTTCCATGTCATTGTTTTCTGTTCCTATTTTGTTCCTCTTCTGCTCCTTCCTGCTAGTTAAGTTTGATTTGTTTTTTTGTTTGTTTGTTTGTTTTCTAAAGAGGAAGCGAAGAGATTTCTTGTATCCTAATATATGCAGCTAGTGTAATAAATGTCCCCTAAATGCTAGCTTAGTAGCATCCTCCAACTTCTAAAATAATCTTTTAATTTTCACTCGGTTCAAAATGCTCACTAAATTTTCTCTTGAATTTATCTTTGACCTGTGTGTTAGTTATTTAACAATATGTTATTTGTTTCAAAATATTTGAAGATTTCCTGTTGCTGAATTTTTAATTTTATTACATTGACCAGAGAAAATACTTTGTGACTTAAGTCTTTTCTTAGCTACTGAAACTTCTCTCATGGCCTACTGTGTGGTCTATTGTAAATATCTATATGTTATAGGAAATAATATGTATTCTTATGTTTAGGGGTGAAATGTTTTATAAATGCCAAATTATAAAGTTGTTTGAAAAAATAAATAGTTGCCTCTGTTGTTTAGATCTTCTTTTTCCTTTTTGATTTTCTCTCTACTTGTTCTCTATATTGTAAAGACAAGAAAATTAAAATAGCTAAACATTCTTGTGGACTTGCTATTTCTTCTTGCAAATATACCAGTTTCTGTGTCCTGTATTTTGAAGTTCTGTTATCAGGCACATAAACATTTATGATTGTTATATCTTCTTGATGAATTGACTTCTTTATCATTATGAAACGCCATTCTTCTTCCCAGGCAGTAGTCTTTGCTCCTTTGTTTGATGTTAATGTAGCTTTCTTTTTGTTGGTGTTAGCATAGTGTACTTTTTCCATCCTTTTACTTCTAACCACTTTGTACCATCATGGTTGAAATGTTTCTTGTAAGCAACATATAAACAACTTGCGCCTTTTTTTGTCCAATCTGACAATTTCTTCCTTTTAATTAGAGCATGTAGACAATTTGTATTTAATGTGACATGATTAGGTTTAAATGCTATTTGTTTGCTTTTTGCACCATTCATTCTTTGTTCTCTTTTTCTTCCTAATTTTATATTCAGTATTTTTAACCATTGTATTTTGTCTCCTTTATTGGTTTATCAGCAATACCACTTTGTTATTTTAGTTGTTGCCTTAGGATTCATAGTATATATATAATTAGTTTATCACAATCTACCTTCTAGTGATTTTATGCTACTTCACAAATAGTGAAATAATTTCACAATAATATATTTGTTCCCTTCCTCCCAAACTTTTTTGTAATTATTAATATACATTTAACTTCTATAGATATTACAAATTCCACATTCTGTTATTTTTTTTGTTTGAACAGTTAATTGTGTTTTAAGATCTTTTTAAATTGTGGTTAAAACATATATGTATCCATTTCCAGTGCTCTTCATTTTTTCTTATAGATTTTCATTTCCACTCAATGTTACTTTACTTCTGCTTACAGGTTTTTAATGTCTTGTAGTGAAGTCTTCTGATGATGAATTCTTTTATCCTTTTTATGTCTGAAAAAGTCTCTATGTCCCCTTCATTTTTTAAAATATTTTCACTACAGAATTCTAGGTTGACAATTTTTTCCTTTGAGTACTTTAAAAATGTTATTCCATGGCTGGGGGTATAACTCAGGTGATACAGTGTGTGCTTAGTGTGTGCAAGGCCCAGGGTTCAATCCCTAACACCAAAAATAATATTTAAAAATCATGCTCCACTGTCTTCTCACATGGATTATTTCTATCTAGAAATCTGCAGTCCTCCATACATAATGTGCCTTTTTATCTGAAGCTGATTTCAAGATTTACTTTTGTCACTGGTTTTGAGCAAATTGATTATGGCATACTTTGCTGTAATTTTCTTCATATTTACTGTGCTTTAGCTCATCAGGTCTCATGGATCTGTGCTTTTATTATTTTATCAGAATTGGACATTTTTTAGCCATTATTTTTATGGTTTTTTTTTTCCCATCCTGCCCTCTTTATTTCAGTGAGTTAGATTTCCATGCACAGGCCACATAAAGTCCTCTCACAGCTCACAATTCCCTGCTCATCTATGCCATTCTCTTGCCCTTCATTTTGATGACTTTCTATGTCATGTCTTCAAGTTCACTCATCTTTTTTTCTGCAGTCTCTAATTTTCCATCATGCCTATCCAGTGTAATTTTTACCTTAAACACTATAGTTTCATCTCTGGTAACTTGATTTTGGCCTTTTGAAAAATGTTCTATGTCTCAACTTATTAAGCATCTGTAATGCAGTTATAACTTTTTAAGTTTTCTTTACTAATTCTGTGTTGAGTTCAGGTCTATTTTGATTGATTTATCTTCTCAGACAGGCTCTACTTTCCTGATTTTTTTGTATGATAAGTAATTTTTGACCATGTGCCAGATATAGTTAAATGTACTTTGTTGGTGCTGAATATTTTTATATTCTTATAAATATCCTCAGGCTTTCATCTGACATACAATTTAGAAACAGTTTTGTCCTTTTGCTGACTTTGAAGATTTCTTATGTGCTACCAAAGCACTGTTTGGTTGAGGGCTAATTATTCCCCACAATGGAGACAAAGTTTTCTGTATAACCCAATGATCTGGAGGTTTTCCAATCTGACCAGTGGAAATAGCTCCTATTCCTGAGTCTCTATGAGCAAAATGCACAGTTTCTAATCCTTTTGTGTGGTTTCCACCTGACCTTGGGAGTTTTCTTACATGCATACACTTTTCAGTAGTCAACTCAAGAGGGAGCGTCTTCAGGTCTCTAGAGCATTCTCTCTGGGTAGGTCTGCCCTCTCCAGTGCTCTTCTCTGTAAACTCTATCAGCTTAGTTTCTCTCAGACCCTAACCCGCGACTGCAGGGGTCCACTGGGCCCTGCTTGGCTTCACCGTCTTTTTGCTGTGGCTGGGAACTTCCCTCCAGGAGTAAGCTCAGCAGTGGCAGGGCTCATCTCATCTGCTTCCCTTCCCCTGAGGAGCGCTGCTTTTTGTTGGCTGATTTCTGTGGTTTGGCATGCTGTTGTTTCACATATTTTGTCCATTTTTCATTGTCTTAGGTAAAAGAAGTGTCTGTTACTTGGTTTGGGCTAGAAGTGGAAATTTGCCATGTACTATCTTTGCAGTGGGGTTTCAGTTGGGAGAGGAAATAATGTGTGTTTTCATTCTACCATATTGATCCAGAAGCACATTTCACTGATGTTAAAAAAATCTGTGTTCTCTGAGTGGACTTCCTGAGGAGTGGAAACTGTGTCTCATTCATTTTAGGATCATCTCAGTGCTAAATTGGAGCTGTATGAATGTTGAATGAATACGTGAGTGAATGGGTTGTCTTACTGGTAAGGTCACAACTATACAGAGAAAAGACTAAAGGTAAGGGTGATTGATTGACACCTTTGTAGGGAAGTGCAGTTTACCCTTCAGGAAATCATTCTATTAGGCTGTAGCTTTTGGGGAGCTGTTACCATTAGCACCTGCCCGGCCTTTGTGGCAGGAAACACTTCTTAAGAATGCTACTGTACACCATTCTGTTAGAATGAGTCAGTAACACTTGGGGGAATTTTATTCTTGGCTATTTGTCCTGGTTGTTTTCTAAGCTGATCCCAATGTGAAAATTATTGTGGACTAACAGAAAAAATATGTATATTTCCAATTCATCTATCCTGTTATTTTATTACACAAAATAAAAAAAGGACTTTTTCCTTAAAGTCCCATGTTTAGTTATAAAGACAATGGATGTATTTTAAGGTCAAGTTTCCTCATTACTCTTCCTTTCCTAAAGCATATTGAATTCTGTCATACATTCACTTCATCTTCCAGAGGGTCAGAAGCTGAGAAGTTAGAGTGAGAAAATCAAAGTGTGCCATGTTAATTCCTTTGCTTACAGAGATAGACAGCACAATGGGTCGGTCCTTGAGCCTAACAGCATGCATTCAGCCCCAGCTTCTGCTAGCTGTGTGACTTTGGGCAACTTACTCAACCTCTCCAAGCCTCAGTTTTCTCATCTGTAAAATGGTGTAATAATAGCACTTTCTAGAGTTGTTAAGAAGATTAAACTGGTTATTGCTAATGAAATGCTGTAAATGATTCCAGACATATGGTAAGTACAGCATAGGCATTAGCTTAAAAATAAAATTAAGTGAAATAGAGCAAAGTAAAAATAAGGCTTAACTGCATATTTCAGCATTTTATCCAGTTTGCCTTTTCCAAGAAGCAAAAATCCCATCTGCTTTATCAAAATATGTCATAGGTGAACAGGCTGTATTTTGGGGGAACAGTTCAATAGTGAGGGGAGAAGCATCTTCGCTAATTTACTTTTCCAGATCCTCTACATATCAGTGCTTCTCTCCCTATTTATCTCATTGGGTCATGTTTAGCAAATTTTCCCCCATTGGTTTCTTTATCTCTCCTTTAGTCAGAACCTTCAGTTTTCCTCAATTCTTCTGCCTCTAAACGGACCCTCCTCACTGCCCAGTTGGTGCTAGAGATTTTGCATCACATACACAAGATCAACTCCTATCTTTGTTATGCAGCTGTTACCTGCGACACTTCAACATCATGGATATGTTTTCCAACCTTATCGAGTTCCTTTCTAATCTAACATCTCTATTTTCTATAATGGTCCAATTTCAGAAATCTGAGGCTTGCAAAATTTTCTGAAGTTGTTAGAGACAGGCTTTTGATGCACCATTCTTTTTCCAGTTTTTAGTCTGTTTACCTGTTTTGTTATTAGTGTTTGTACACTTTTCAATTTAGCATCATCTGGGTTATTATCATCCTGGCACGTCATAGTCCCAATTATTAAGAGATTTCTAAGAAAGCATAACCAGCAGTACACTGTTGACCATATTTTGTAAATATATGACTCAGTTAATGACTTTTTGAAATGTGTGTTGACTTTTTAAATTTAGCAGTCTCAGTCTGCCATCTTTGGGAGATTGGTGTGCATATCCTGTGATGTCATATCCTGTCTTTATACTTGTTTCTCTGTATTTGAGGCAAGGTAGACACACAAGGAGTTTACAGAAACAAAGATGAGTCTAAAATTCAAATGCCCTCATTAGTGTTATTATCAATACAGCCCGGTGCTGTGCCACATCAGATGTGACAGCCGTCAAAAGGGTCTCTCAGCACACTCTGCGCACATCTCTGCCTCCCCCCATCCCCCCCGCAGTGGGGGTATGCCGCAGTCACTGCCATGCATGTGTCCGTGGTGTGAACTCCATGGGCGTCTGACAAGAGAGCCTAGCCAAGCAGGCCGCACTTCAGCAAAGCAGCCCTGGGTAATAGACATGGTGTATTATGAGGCTTGGATAGAGCTGGAGATTAGATAAAGGCACATTGTGACCAGTCACAATTTCTAAATGAATCCTCCTGGCTGATTTGGGCCTGACACTTCCAAAGCTACTATGACTACTAAACACAAACATGTGGAAAGCACAAGTCAAGACAAAATGATGAAATTCTTAAATGCTTTGGCTTCAAATATTATCTGATTTCTTGATTATGTGTGGACACGGGCACACGCCCCACACCCGCTCTTGCATACAGAACCTGTTCCCAAGGTGCACTTTCATCATTTTATCCAGTCTAACTTTGGTAGTTCCTACTGTGGTCCTTCTCTAGATCAACTCTCTAAATATTTAGCAAGATAAGAGGGTCTTTTATCTGTGTGTAGTAGTGGATTTTGCTGGCTCTTAAGGCATTATCTTTTATAAGTCCTTAAGTGTTAGAAGTGGGAAAACCATCTTTCTTTTAAATTTAGCAAATAGCATTTATGTGCATATGTGCTTATGCCACATACACACTTACACTGTTAGTAGAAATACCGTGGAAAAGCAAACCATAAGCTTTTTACACTATCAGGCTTGAGCTTTTCCCCTTCGATACCCTCCCAAAGAGATGTTTAGAAGAATGAGAAGCCTCTCTCGGTCTGTGTTTATAAGCCTGACTGGAAAAAAAATGTCAATTCTTTTTTAGGCTCAGGATCACACTGTAATAAATGTGAGTCTAAGCAATTGCTCAAGTGCTTTCTAAGCAGTGCTTCCATCTCTAACCACACACATCCTTCTTTTATTTAGTAAATGCCTATAGGAGCTAGTCAGAATGCAGTGCCATTTGCATTTTTCACCTTCTCACTCAATGTGGAGTCCAGTGGTTGGACAGGATCATGGAGGCAATCAAAATTGATTTCCTATATCCCATAGTGAGTTTCCCTACATTTAGAGAGCAGATTTCTTTAAGATGGGTGTGAAATGAAACTCACAAGTCTTTGCTAGTACAAGACCTGGGCATGCTGTTGGAGAAACCAAGTTTCAAACCAAGTTTGGAAACTTGGAGTCTCTCTGCTCCTTGAATGGGCTGTGTTTTACAATGAAGTTCATTTAAGGGTATTACATTTACTGTTGTGTAAATGCCAGACCCTCACCCTTGGAATAGAAATGATTAAGACAGGATTTATGTTTGTAAAAACATTTGATTATCAAGGGAAGTAATAAGGGCACATGGAAAAAAGATAATGTAAACATGTGAGTTCTAGAGCCAGATCACTTGCATTCTGATCCGAGCTCTACTGCTTGCCCCTGGGTCTCCGCTTCTTTCTCTATAAGACAGGGGAACTGAGAGTTAACTTAGGTTGTTGTGAGTAGTCACGGAGTTAACTAGCACATGCAAAACAATGCAGCATAGTAAGCACTAAATAAATGCTAATTGGTGTGATTTTTATTTTTAGACATTAAGAAAATATTTTTACAACTAAGACATCAAAAGAAATAGAGATGCTGAGAAATTCCTTGGCTTTAATCGATGAATTCCAGGACATAATGAGGACCTGTCTGACAACTAGATTCCATATAACAATTAGAATTTGATATACATACCTTAGGCTTCATCTGGAAAAAAAATGCTTAAAGGTACCAAGAATTTTTGTCCCTTTTTTTTTTCCAATTTTAATAAATGAAATCCTCCTTCCTTTCTGCCTCCTCACTGTCACTTTCTCTTACTCTATGGTCTGTGAATGCATTTCTCTTCCTAGTTTGACTCTTTTTTTAGAACTGGTTGTGAATTCTTTATTCTCTCACATAGACATATGACAGTGGGGGAGGAGGGCATGTGTATTTCCTAAATTTTTGCAAGAAATCTGTCTTGCCTGCTCTGTAAACTGGAGAATTCAGTGAGGAAAGTCTGTTAGTTTCCTTTCCCTTCCAAGCCACATTCAACAGTGTGCTTAATGCACTAGGTGCACTAATCAGACATTCTGATGGTGAGGAATGGTGAGGCCTTCAGAAGTTTGAGATTAGAGTGGGTTTTGTGTATGCTAGAGGGAACCCTGAGCCCTTGGGTGACTTACATAGCAGATTCTGTCAACTCTTCACTCATATTTGCTACATCTTTGTCAGACAGGCTGCCCTTAGGCTCCTGAAATCCACTTTGTCCATAGGCCTGGGAGGCTGTAAGTATCTGGGAAATAATATCTCTGTGGGCACTTTAATAAATCACTGTTACGTATAGAAGTATAAGCACCCCAGCTCCCTCTCCCCTTAGCTGAAGGCATGCTGAGGCATGGGTTTTGCGCCATATCCCAGCTTCCCTGTGAGATGTAACTAACTTCCCCATGTGGCTTACTTCATCATGAACCCTTCATTGTCTGGCCATCCTCCCTTCCCCGTCTCACTTCCCTCTCACCTCCCCAGGTACCCTCCACCTCCATGTCAACCTCTCACTCTCAAATCCTTGGCTCTGGGTATCTGGGTTTTCCGACCTAAGAAATGCAGAGGGGAATTACCTGGATTAGGTTTTGCCAAAATTACTGTGGGTCCCAAATTATCAGGGCACATTTTGGCAGACTCCTACTTCCCCTGGGTTTGGAATCCCATCTATTCAGAGCCCACTGCATCATGTATGCAGACCTGTCAGGGTGTAGTCTGTTGAAGAGGTGGACCAAGATCACAGCCACCCATTCCCTCATTCAGCTTTCCTTCTGCAAGATAGCCAGTTTGTACCGGGGGAGGGAGGCAGGTCATAGCTGCTATCAGCACACTGTGAAGGTGTTGGTTTCAAAGCATGAGTGGGCCTCAACAAATGCTCCTGTCCCCTGTCTTTACAGATCTAGCAGACAAGTGCTTTGCTATTTCCTGGTACCAACCTAGGTAAGCCCACTACCATACCTACCAGTGTGTCAGAGAAAACATCTGCTTCCCAGAAGATTTCCTGCTAATGGAAAAATAAGGTGGGTCCACACAGTCACTTACTGCAAGCTAGTGTATCCTTGGCAGGCTGAGACCAAGACTAATAGTGTACCCCAGCAAAGCTGATCTCCTTTACCTTAAAGTGTCTCCTTTACCTTATTATCCATTTCAGACTCTTGTCCATATCTTCTTTCTTATTTTGCTTTATCACCTTTGTGATGTTCTAATGCTCGGTACACCTGCAGAAGCTATGTGGAATCTGTATTACAGTATATTAGCATTCCAAAAACCATGCAATCCCTGTAGTAGACAATAAATTTGATTTCACACAAGTGGCATCCTTTATACTTTGCTCATAAGGCAATCTTGCAAGTGTATCTCTCTTTATTTTTTCTTTTAAACACAAACAGTCTGTAGGTTGCATGATGGTTTTTGTGCTCAGCAAAAAGAACTTGGACAAAGAAGCCATGCCGATGTTCTTATTTACAAAGGTTGCCGTCTGGGAAATTAATGTCTGCTGTTGCTCAGTAATTAGGAAAATTTAGGACCTCTAGTGCTCCAACATTTCGCATTAAAGTTGTATGTCATCCGTATTTTCATGAGAATTTGCTGGATTTCTGTCATTAATAACAGGCATAAACCCAGCAAGCAGTAGAACATGCATTACATTTAATCAATTTGCTATTTGTATTCATTATGCATGCCCTCCATTTTGAGTCATGAAAAATTGAAAGGCCATTGCAAATAGAAAGAGCATCATGGATCACAAATGATGTAACAAGAGTATAAGCACTATTAATTGGTCAATTGTGCTTGTCAGTACATTTAAAGTGATTAAAGCAGAAAGATTAGAAAGGACAGGAATGCGCTTGGGAAATAGCAGCCCAGGAACACTGGGGCTCTCTTAAGTCCTTTGTGCCTAGATAAATGCATCTAAACCCAGGGGCATTTATTCAAAGTTCATTCAGCAAATATTTATTGAGTACCTAGTGTGTACCGGGGGTTGTTCTGAGTTCAGCAGAAAACAAAGCTAATGAAGTCCTCAGGAGCTTGCATTCCAGTGGGGAGGGGAAAGATGAAATGTGCAGAAGTGTGATATCAGGTAGCCCTAAGACCCAGGGTCACTACCAGCAGGGGAGAAGGACATTCAGAGTGATGATGATAGGAGCAGGGCCTCTTTGGGGAAGTGAAATTTGGAAGAGGATTAAATGAAGAAATGGCCATCCACATAGATATCTAAGGGTAGAGTGTATTCGTGACTTGGCCAAACACTCCCACTCCCTCCAGCACTCAGGAAGAAAAGAAACTTTCTGTGCAGATGAGCCCTGTTTACTGTGGTTCAAGTTGGGACTTTTCAACTTTACAATGGTGCAAAAGTGAAGTACATTCAGTAGACACTGTGCTTTGAATTTTGAATTCCGATCTTTTCCTGGACTGGCAGTTTGCCGTCACTCCTGCCTCAAGATGCTGGGCAGCAGCAGGGAGCCAAGCTCCCAGGCAGCCCCACAGTCTAGAGGGGAAGTCACCAGTGCTCTGCTGTGTGCTGTTACCAGAGCATTTTGGATACAGATATTCATTAAATTGCATGAGCTATTCAGTACCTTATTATAAAATAGATGTATTAGATGATTTTGCCCAACTTAAGGTTAATGAAAATGTTCTGAGCACATTTAAGGTAAGCTAGGCTAAGCCATGATGTTAAGTAGGTTAGGTTATTAAAAGCATTTTTTGTTTATGATATCTTCAACTTAAATGTGGCTTTATCAAGACATAGTCCCTTCATATGTCGAGGAGCACCTTAATTATATTATTTTTTACTCAAGGGGTTGGGTGAAGCTTGGCCCAATGGAATGGCTTTCCCAAGACACTCTTATCAACTTCCATACAGATCCCTTCAGTAGAAGCAGTTCTGTTAAAGTGATAACTGGGGGTACCACTTGCCATTTTAACTGCCTCCTCCCATACTCCTCACCACTGCACAGGCCTCAGGTGATTGGCAGGTACTCCATATCCATGCTGCTTTCTGTGTGAAGTCGCCAGCCTCTCTCTTACTATGCCTTCCAGCTCAACCCTGCCTGGGAACCTGTGTGTCTGCGGTCTCCTGTCCTCAGAAATTCGGGTCTCAGCTCCCAAGTCACCTCCTTAGAGACCGTCACTGACCACCAGGGCTCCACTCACTCCCTGGGCTTCAGATCTGCCTGCTTCATTTGGCTCATGGCACTTATTGTTTCCTGAGTTGTATGATGTCTGCCTACCATGTGAGATCAGGCACATGTCACTTAAGTTCACTTCTGTGTGCAAGTGCCTAGACAGTGCGTGATACAAAAAAGAAAGGCTCAAGAAGCCCTAGGCAAACGAATGGATTCATGAATGAGTGAGTGGTCAACCAACTAACCAGCCAAAAATAAGACTTAAAATGGACAGTTGGGTTTCTGCTTTTATAGTCAGGTAGCTATTTTAAATTTTTTCCTGAAAAACACATGGCAGAAATGATTGTTTACTCTGAGCAGTGATCTCTGCAGTGATTAAGTAACATTGATATCTGTGCTATTTTGCTTCACATGGCTGCAGTCCATTGCCATGCATTTTTAAATACCATAATATTTCTTTTTAATATGGACTTGCTTCCACTGACTTCAGTGCTGGGCATTGTCTATGAGTATTAACATGCAAAACAATGGAAGCTCAGGGTGAACCATGTAAATTAGTATTACAGCAATCCTGCTTCTTGAGAATTAACAGTATGGGATTCCTTGTTTAATACATAGTGGGGAAATCAATCAAAAGAGGGTGATGCTGTGGTGTGATGGTACCAGGATTCCAAGGCCTTTTCAGGTACATTTAGTATATAATTCATAGCAGACTTGTGTCTGTCTTATGCCAGACTCCAGTGCAGTTGCTAGGGGTACCAGATGGTGACAACTCTATTGCTTAGCTACTAGGAAGAGTTGACAGTGGTTCCAAAACCCACCTGCACTTGAACATCACCTAGGACTGACCTTTGCCTAGGCCCTGCCCCAGCCACTGAATCAGGATCTCAGAGCCTGGTGCTTACACATCTATGTTGTCACAAACCCGAGTGCTGTGCACAGACAGCCGGTGCGACTCACTGGTCTAGTGGACGGGTGGCAAAACCACAAAGCAATGGACAGTGGCCTCAGCACAGCTGGCAGATGTGAGCTGGGAAATGGGGGTGGTGCTCTTCAGTACATGGTGTTAACTCAGAATTTTAAGGATCAGGAAGCTAAATGACTGGGTACTGTGTAGTAGATAAGTGTTGCACCTACTTATCACCCTCCAAGCTGATAAAAAGTGGCAGATCACGTTCACGGAATCATCATTTTCCTTACCTGAGGCCAAATGAATGGTCTTATTTTTCTATATAAGCCAGGAACTGGATGTTGTATACTTGCTCAAATAAAGAGTTTTTATTAAAATATAGTGTCTTTCTTAATTACCAGACACTGGACAAAGAAAAATATGAGAATTAACAGAATAACCATCAAAGAGAAGGAATTAGCAAGTGCCCTAAAATCATTTTTAAAGTCAGAATTTCCTGAAGTGCCATGATAAGGGTGACCCGAACCCTCTTCCTCAGACTCTGTGCCTTGGACAGTGGGCCAGTAAAGTGTTTAGACTAGGGAAAAGCAAGTGCTTCTGAGTAATTACTGGTTTATGTTGTTCAGCTGAAGATTAAGCTTTGCTTCCCCATCACACAACCTAGAAGAGAACAGGAAAATGAGAATGACTTTATAAGGGCTATATTATTATTCAGAGTCGTACCTCTGAGTGTGCCTTGGAAAATTATTCCTGTCTTTTGTCTAGTGATTAACTATGGTGTTTTAAAAAGCAGTGTTTGTAATCTAGTAAGCACTTCACAGAAGTAAGTTAACATGTTCTAAGAAAGCAGAGGGTGTAGCCTTGGCATTCCAGTCCTCCCTCCACACCCTCCACACCCCCCACTCCCCTCAGCAAGGGCACAGAAGGGCCTTGGGGTAAATCCACAGGGGAGCCCACGTGAAGTCCTAACCCCAGAAGGAGCAGTGCCTGGTCTCCAGGTGTCTGGCTCACTGACCTTGTTCTTAGATGCTTCCAACACTTGATGGTGATCATGTTCACAGTTTCAAAAAGCCACATACTTGAATTTTTAAAGAAAGCATTACTTTACCAAACAGGATGGCCAAAAAGAGCAGCAGGAGGGAGGCCTGAGGACCCAGTGGCGCCTCCTCCAGGATGGAGATATCAGGCCTGGGAAGGCCTGCACAGCACAGGTGCTTCCTACTGTGAAGCAGCAGTACTGGGCCCCTGGCTGTAAGTTGGATCACCTGTTCTTACAGAAACCCACACCTGAGCCCTGGGCCAGAGATTCCTGGCAAGAAGTGGGAGGAAGAAGAGGACCAACCATGTGTACTTTTGGAAGCGTTCTCAGGTGAGTCCCACGCACAGCAGCGTTGGGAGGCACTGATGTGGCTCCAGATTAGTAAGTGGCATGGGCTGTGAGGGAAGTGGTGTCCACGGCACACTCCCACAGGTCGAGGCCAGCAAAGGGCAAGGACTACAGGGGAGGGGACTTAGTGGGGAAAGATAAATAAGTCTAGTCCACGCAAATGCCTCTGTCCTGTGGACTTCCTGTTTCTTGCCCTATAGAGAAGGCATCGATCAGGACAGAGTGATCAGAAGACCCAGACATCACCTTCATGTAAATACCTGGCTTGTAGGTTGATCCTTAAGTGAATGACATTGTGGGGAGAGAAGCCACTTGCAAATGAAGTCAATCCTTGAGAGAGAATCAGAAGCTAAGCACAAGTGGGCCTTGTCAGCTCAACCTGCAAGGGAGCCCCTGGGGGTAGTGTGGGTGATCTGTGCAGGGTCGCCTGCTGTGGCCAGGTTCTCAGTGCAAAGCCCAGAGGACACTGTTTGCCCCCAAGCCTCCCTGTGTGGTTTCACAGCTCCATGCCCTACAGAGCTCCTGGGACAGCTCTCAAGAGCACTGGGAGCTGCAATAGGGAAAGTGAGGAGTCCCAGCAGGTGCTGGAGGAGCGATCCCAGGCCCCACCTGCCTGCCTGGGAGGGCTCTGGAGCATTCCCTACACCATAGTGTTTGTGCAGCCTGAGACTAAGATGCTGTGAGGGTTTGTGCTCCATGTGGGTTAGTGGGATGGTTGTTAGCATCTCTGGGCTCTCAGTAAGAGTGATATGATGGCCCAGGGAGCAGTCCTCAAAGGTCACAGGGAGGAGCAGGCCACAGATGGAAACTGAGAGGTGGGGTAAAGCTGAGCAATGGCAGCAAGAGGTCTGGTCAGGACATGGAGCGTTGGGTCCAAAGCTGAAGCACTGTCTGCTGGAATCGTCAGCTGGCCCCTGTGTTCATGGACGAACCGTGAAGCACACCTCCCACACCCCTCCTCTAACAGGAGAGGCCTCAGTACTGCTCTCTTCCTCCGTGTCCATTTCCTTGTCTGCGTGTGTTTTGTTTTTTGTTACCATCAGAAGGAAACAAGGGGGCATGGCTACAGGAAATGAAACAAGGCCACTTTGACATTGACCTGTGCTTCCATTAGGATGGTGGTGGTGGCAGAGACAAAATAGCCACGGCCAGAGGCCTTTGGAATGGGAGACCTTTCTCACCTACAAGAAGCATGGCAGCAGGTCCTTGGGTGTGGCTGTCACTGACCTGTGCCAGGCCCCTTCAGGGGCTGCTCCCTGGTGCTCAGCCTGCCCTCCATGGTGGTGGCTGCAGCTTCTGGCATCCTGTCCTCACACAATCCTGTCCAGAATCACAGAGGGAGGGACTGGCTTCTCCTCATGCAACATTTTCCAACCAAGAAGAAAAATATTTTCAGGATCCAACCACAGATTTCCTTCACAGGAGAAGGTTTGGCCACTGTCACAGCTCTTTCCTATTTCTTAGCCTGAAGCCTGGCTGAGAAAAAAGAATGTGTTTCTGCCTCTGCCTGTCATCCCCGCAGGAGGAGGGCTCCTTATCACTCTCCTTGCCCTCCACCCTGCTCTCTGCCTTCTCACCATGCCCCTCCCCACGCCCTGGGAGGCCAAGCTCTTGGACTTCATCTCAGGGTTTTGCCCTTGTACTTGACTCCACCTGCAGGAGAGAGGAGAAGCCGGGAGATAGGTCCAGGTGCTTCCTCCCTGCTGAAGGCCAGCTTCTCCCCAAGGTCACGGAGGCATTGCCCTTTGTTATCTCTGGGTGTCACTTCACCTTCCTTATTTAGATTCCCCTGGAACTGACTTGCTCTGCCTTTCATTATGAAACTTTTTAAATCTACTGAAAAATTAAAGCTAGCTTAGAAAACACTAATATCCTCCAGCTGTATTTTGCCACATCTCCTCAAGATATAAAGATTCAAATAGGTAAATATGTAGTTAGATAACTCAGTGAACCGTACAATTTTGTTTTCTGAACCATTTGAAGATTTGGAGCATCTTGACATTTCACTCCTAAATACTTCAGCATGCATCTCCTAAGGATAAAGCCATTCTCCTACTAATACCCCAAAACTAACACTAACTCAATAATATCACCTAATTTTTTGACTTAAAAAGAACTTTATTGATATTCCCTAGAGTTTAATAACGTTTTGCAGCTAATAAAGTACTTTCACCAATATTATTTCACTTAGTACCCATAATAGCCTTTTGAAGCAACTATTACCATCTCCCATGTATAGATGAGGAAATTAAGAATAGAGAGAGTAAGTGACCCACCAAAGTCACATAGCTAATGAGTAGCATAAATGAGACTCAAAGGCAGCCCTTCTTATTCCAAATTCCATAGACTTTCCACACGACAGTCCATTCCGACCAGAATGTTAGTTTTTCTAGAACTTAGGCCCCCAAACACTTTTGTTTTCCCCTAGGTTTCCAATTCACCAAAATCATGAGTCCCCCCACCCTTCCAGCTTCGAGTAGTGATAGTCTAGATTTGCTAGTGCTCCACCTTTGGCCCCTATTTGGTGTGGAAATTGCTAGGGAGCAGGCTTGGACATCGCATCTACTTTAACGGGTATTTCCTAACTGCGTTATGCTTGATTCCCCTTCATTCCCTGGGTCCAGAGTGAGGAAAGCTTCCTCGGCAAACCCTTGGACTTATCCTCCCTATGGGACTCTGGATTATTCCACTCAGTAGGCAGGTAAGAACAGGTGTCCCTGAGGCCCAGCAAAGGCAGACTCTCCGATCTCCTCAGCTACAGGCTTGCCTCCCCAGATCTCTTGGATCAGTTGGTTTCCCTCCTTCACCTTGTTGCCGTGCGGTCCAAGCCCCCTGGACTCTTGCTGTGGAAGCGCAGCAGCCCGCTCTGCCGCCTGGGCCCATGTGGTTTAGCATCTTCTCTATTCAACAGCCAGATCGCATCAGGCCACTCCATCTGGATCCCCTCCGCAGTGTCCGCTGCCGTGAAGCACAGCTGTGCCATGGCCTTTGCCACTCCCTGAGCAGGCTCCTCTGACCCTCTCCTCCTCTCATGCCACGCTCGCCCCCCACCCCGAGGTCAGGCCTTACTAGCCTGGTTTTCCTCAAGCCCACTCCCCCGTCAGCACCTGGAGCCTTTCTTCTCCACCTGCCATGCTCTGCTCCCACTTCCCACCCAGGGGCCTGTTCAGGGCAATGCACCCCCTAAACTCAGCTTGAGGACCAGGCTCTGTTCCATAGGTGGATCCCCACAAATGCTTTCATAACACCCTGTATTTCTACATGCATCCTCAGCATCTTCACAGAATAAGTGCTCAGCAAATCATTCAATGACTGAATCCTCACAGTCTCTCTCAAGAAAAGACTGAGAGGAAGAATAGCCCTAAAGTCACATGGTATCAGAACCAAGGTGGAGCCTAGGTCTTCCTGACCCTGAGCTGTTGCCCTTACTGCTTTGGGCTCCTTGGGCAAGGAGGGGGCTCTCTCCCCTGCCATCCTCACAGGACACTGCCCACAGAGGTGGTGGCAAGCACCACCCTAGCCTCCTCTTCATGTCTGCTCTCTCAATGGCACGAGTTCACGCAGCCCTGCATTCACCCCTCCTCAGTGCCTCGCATTCACCTATCAGGTGTTTTCACCTATCAGGTGTTTTCACCTATCAGATATTTATTGAGCATAATAATCCACAGGTCATGGCACTAATCACACAGGAACAGCAGCGAGCAAAACAGGTTGCTGTCCTCAGGGAGTGACCACGTGAGGAAGCTAGCCAAGTCAAGTCACACACATGCACAGATGTGTGACTGTATCCGGAGGAGAGCACCACGGAGGGGGTCCAGAAGGCAGAGTGACAGAAAGCAAAGAGCAGAGCCCCCTTACCAGCATCGACCTCCCCCTTCCTAGCAGAGTCCCAGTGCATTCATGTGTCACCCCCACCCCGGGTACCCCCAGAGCCTCAGGAGAAACCACCCCAATGCTTAGGTTCAGAGGTGTGGCTCACAGGTAAATTTGTCCCTTGCCAGGATGGCTTGGGAGGAAGCACAAGGCCCATTTCACACCAATCAGGCAAAGGCGATGCTGCTAGGGAGCCAGGGATGTCTAGGGAAGATGCTCTTGCTTTAAAGAGAAAGCCACAAGAAGCGATGGTGTCTCTTCTCCCTCTGGATGTCCTCGTGTCTGGGTATGATGGCTAGAGTTGCTGTGGTCAGTGGCCCCCAGCCTGAGGATGAAGCCAACACCCGATATGGCTAAGTAGAGAGAGAAAAAAGCTAGAACAACCAGACCTGGAGCTCTCTGCCTTGTATCAATGTGACATTAGTGACTATTTAATTTGTGTGATTTTATAGCCAAAAGCACCAAAAGTGACACAAGGACCTGGGCCTTTTTTCTACTCATGCTGCTCCATTCCCAGCTCCTACCACAATGCCTGGCACTTAGTAGATAGCCAGTATTGTCTATCATGGATGTGTGACTGTATCCTGCGCAGAGCAGCAGGAGGAGGTCAAGGGGCAGAGCAACAGAGGAGGAAAGGGGCAGAGCCCCCTACCCAGTATCGGCCTCCCCTCTTCCTTCCTAGCAGAGCCCCAGCTGCCTTGGAGTGAGTGCTGTCAGTCAGACTTCCATGAGCCAGCTAGAGATAATGGCTGCATGACTTCAGTGAAGGGAAGGATCCCTGGGGGTGGGGGACAATAAGAGGGGAGCAGAGGTAGTAGGAAGTGAGCGGGGAGAGCACAGGAGACCGGAGTGGGACTTCCTGATCCAGTTCCCCAAGAATAGCACCTGCTGACCACCGGGGCACGAGCAGAAGTGATGAAAGGGACCAGAGGCCCAGGGCCCAGCGGCAGGACAAGAGTGATCACCAAGCGAACCGTCAAGCCTAGGCAGTGTTCCGCCATACACTCCGCAGCCGGAGGGGTGGTGTCCTCTGGCCTACACAGGACGGCCAAGGGAAGGCTCACCTCTTACTGAAATGAAAAAGAAAAAAAAAAAAAAAACACTTTGCGACATCCAAATTATTGCTGTACTTCATTATTCATCTCCAGGTTCTTTCTGCAAAACCTTGAAAGCCAGATCATAATTTGATGATGAAGTATTGATTGTGCATCTCCATCTGTATGCACAGGTCCATACTATATAGACGGAATGCCCACCCTGTAATATCTTCTATTGCAAGTCAATAGGAAGATGGATGTTCCTCCCCAGGCGAATTTTGATAAAACATTCGTGTCAATTTAAAAAAAGGCATTAATGCCAATATGGGTCAATATCTGCTGATTGGTTTGGGTTGCTGCTCCTCTACGCAGCAGCTGGCTCCAAGAGGGTTTCCCAACACCAGCAGCTCCCAGCCAATCTGCATATTTCTTCATTTAAATCATGTGAGTGGGAAATGTCAAGGGAATGGTGGGTTGGCAGGGAGCTGCCCACTCCCAAATTGAGAAGGAAATGAAAATAAAAGCAAATACAACTTGTAAATAAATCTGGAGAAACTTTACTGCCATCATTAGGAGCATTCTTGTCTTCTCCTGCTTTCAAAAACAATAAAATTAATAATTAATAGTTGTCACCTTGCTCCTGGTGTACAGCAGGGACTGGATCTCATCTCAACCATGGGCATCTGCTGTGCTTGCCTGCCCAGCACTTACTGCCACTTGAAATTCCTGATGCTGAATCCTCCTTTAAAATCTCATTTGCTGCCCGCCATCCCCACCAGAAGGTAAGGCCCAAAAGCTCAGAGGATTTTAGGTTTGTTCACTGCTGTATTTCCAATGCCTGGTTTCTCTTTCTGCTTCATTCACTCATCAACAAACTGAGCTACTACTATGTGACAGGACTGTACGAGGTTCTTGGGATACATTGGTGAACAAACCAGACAATCTAGTGGCCCACAGGGAGAGGGAGATAACAAACAGATACTGTGCAGAGGGAGCTTGGAGGCAGTAGTTTCAGTGGGGGAGGGATGAGCAAGATGGAAAGGACAAGGTGTGTGGAGGAAGGTTCCAGATTCAAATAGGTGGACAAGGTTGGCCTCACTGAGAAGGGAAATGCTAACAGAGTCTTGCAGGAGGTCAGGGAGCAAGATATGTAACTAGAGGGAACAGGGAGAGGTCTCTCAGCACTTGGAGGAGCAGCACAAATATCCTAAGGTAAAAATATGCCTGGTTTATTTAAGGAACAGAAAGAAAAAAAAGTGAGTGAAATGGTATGTGTAAAATGTCTGCACAATTAAATTAATGCATCTGGGGCTTCCAGGAGCCTCCTTTCCCCAAAACCACCCTATGGAAAGAGCCAATAAAATGAATTAAAAAAGACTATAAGAGACCCCTGGACCCAGCCATGCCTGAAGCAACCTCTGCCCAACATCTCTTGAGCACTTGAAGTGATATAGTCCCATTTTCAAATCACTTGTAACTGAAAGTCCTGATTAAACATGGAAACACCCGTGCCTAGGACAGTTGAGGTGCTGTGCAGGCTGTGGGGTCTATAAGAGGGTTTCAACAATCCCCGTTGACTGGTCCTGGGATGGTGGGAAAGCCAGCCTTGGAGGGTGAGGCCTGGAATCAGTCTGTGCAGGGGAGGCCTGTCTGGCTGACAAGTGAGAAGGAACCTTTCAAAGTTGCAATTTTCAAGTGTCAGAAGGATATGGTGCCTCTCCTCTGACACCTGGTTTCTCGGGCAGATCGTCCCGTTTTCCATCAACACATCTGCCGCGTGAGGTGTGGCCTTTGCACTCCCATGGTCCGGAACCCACAACTGAGAATGAGAACTCCGGGTGTTAGCTTGTCCCACAAGTTCCATTTGAAGGACCAGACAGACTCTTCTTCAGTTACCAAAGTTTTCGACACACTGGTTTCAAAAGGTTCCACTCAATTCAACAAGAGCTTCAGGCAGCTGCGCTTCAAGATTTTGGGGGAGTTGGAGAAACACAAGGACCATCCCCTGAAAAGGCAGATCATGTAGGAGGCTGGTGGCCCTTGAATTCCTCTCATGCACCATGCCTTCCACGCTGAAGGTAAGACGCTGGGGGCTGGGGCAGAGGACTCCCCTGGACAGACAGTCACATCAGCGTATTTATGACCACTCACCCATCATTATTCACTCAGCTAATGAAGTGAGAGCTTCCAATGTGCCTGGTCCTTCTGAGGCTCTGACAGCAACCCGCAAAACAGGCAAGATCCCAGTTCTTGTAGAGCTTTGTCCCTACCAGAAGATAAAGATAATAAAGTGAAACTAATTCGACAAAGACTGTTTTTCAAAATTGATAAGGCAGCTAGGAAAATACATCGGGGCATCACAACAGACAGGCACTGAGGTGTGTGGAGGGAAATAGAGATGTCAGGGAAGGCTGAGCAGAGGCCCAGTGACAGAGGAGCCACCGGCAGCGGTGCAGGGACAGTGCACTCCAGCAGAGGGAGCGGTGGGTGCAAAGTCCCTGAGCAAGCACCAGCGTGGCACGTCTGAGGACCAGAATCCCAGCTGGGTGACCAGACCTTAGTGAGTGATGGGGAGACAGGATGAATGTGAGGGCGGGTGGGCGGAGCCAGATCACACTGTGCCTGTCCACCCTGGCAAAGAGTTGGGATTCTATTCTCAGACTGCCAGCACCTATATGTCAGAGTAAGGTGGACATCCTCACGCGCACATGTTAACACTCCCATTAGCAGACCACTGGGGGGAGGCAAGAGATGTACCAGCAAGAAAAGAGAAGATGAGGGGAGGTTCTAGAATGTCTTGAGACAGAGCAGTAGCATCTTGTATTTTTTTTTTTAACAAAAAAGAAAGCTTGTAAAAAGGTATAGCCCCAGACTGAAAGCAAAAGGGGGTCACAACAGAAGAGAAGAGAACACAACCCCCAACACACAACACAAAGTGAGCAACACCCAAGATGGAAAGATTCATCCCCTGTGGAAGGACTTGAGGAGGTGAGCATGGGCTGAAAGGAGGCAGGGGATACTGACCACCCAGAGGTGGGGGAAGTGTGCCCCCTCTGGGAAGCATGGGCGGAGGGTGCAGCAAGTTTTCTGGGAAGATAGGGGTGGGGGGTGGGCTGGGGATGAGGGAGGAAGTGGGGGCATTGGAGGAGATTTAAAATTAAATGGCCTATATGGACCCCACATGGCCTGCTACGGTTTGGATCTTGAATGACCCTAAGGGTTGATGTGTTAAAGCCTTGGTCCCCAAGGTGGTACTATTGGGAGGTACTGGAACCTTTGAGAGATGGGGCCAAGATCCTTGAGTATTGGAGGTTGCTCTGAAGGGGACTATAGGAACTTGGCCTCCTCCTCTTCTTTGCTCGTAGCCCTGAGGTGAGCAGTTTTCTTTTACCACATGCTCCTGTCATGATGTGCTGCCTCCCCACTGGCCCAAAGTAACAGCCAATTGACTGGAACCTCCAAAATTGTGAGCCAAAATCAACTCTTTCCTCTTGATAAGTTAATCCTCCCGGGTTTTTGGTTATAGTAATGCACAGCTGACAGGGGTTGGGGGTTCTCCCATGCCTCTGCTCAGCCTCTCAGCTGTGGCAGCCGCCAAGCTGCAAGAAGGGTGAGGTCCCAGGCTCACAGCAAGCCACATGCCTAGACCTGCCCAGTAGCTGCTGTGTTCAGCTAACTGTTGGACAAACAAAGGAAGTTCCTCTCTCTGCTGCAGCTGCAGTGATGAGTGTGCCGAAGTAACTGAAAAGGTCGGGCACACCCTTCACCTACTCAAGCTCCTAAATCCAGGGAGAAGTGAGCCCTAGACTTCCTTGGGAATAGAGGAAGTCCTTTGTCGCAAGGAAGCTTGCAGAGCTGAGGTCTCACTCCAAGGGAATGGCCCCTCCTGCTCCAGCTCCCTGGGTCCTCTGGCTTAGTTTACTGAACAGAGAGAGGGCTAGGAGCAGCGGTGCCTCCTGAGTTGAGGGGAATGGCACCTAAAGAGACATGATGGGGCCACAGTCAGGAGAATGGACTCTTGAAGATCTCAGTTCAAATCCAGACTCCACCACGAATTTGCTGTGTGATCTTGGGCCTTCCACACAACTTCTAAGAATCTGTTTCCTCATCTGCATTGTGGAGCTAAGGGCAGAACCCGAGCTATAAGTTGTTAAGAAGATTCATTGAGATTCATGTGAATAAAAGAGCTCAATGCCTTGGCTTCTGCAGTGTACTAGCTGTGGTTGTTATTTTTATCATCTATTTTTATTGATTTTTTATTATTTTTGTACCAGCCTCCCAGATGACTCTGAATGAGCTTTTCCCCCTGGTGTTCACACTCTCCCATATTAAATAGGATTACTCTGTGTAGTAATAGGAGATTGCAGGAATGACAGAGTGTGACTTCCATACTAGGTCACAAAGACATCGTGACTTGCGCATTACCGTCCGTATCTTGGATGACTCAGTCTGGGGAAGCCCTGCTGTCAAATCATGAGGACATGCAAACCATACTATGTTAAAGTCCACATGGTGAGGGCCAGGGCCTCCTCCTCACAGCCAGCATTAACTTGTCAGCTCTGTGGCTGAGCCATCTTGGAGGTGGATCCTCCACCCAATCTAACCCTAGGTGCCAGCAGCCCCAGGTAGCTTCCTGTCTGCAAGCTCAAGAGACAGCCTGAGCCAGAACCACCCAGCTTAGTAGCTCGTCCATTCCTGACTCATAAAAATGCTAGAAGGTCATATATGTTTACATTTCATTCAAGCCACTAAATTTGGGGTTGATTTGTTATGCATTGATAGATAATTGATATAATTTCTGAAAGCTCACTTTGAAATACCTGCTCCTTAGACAGTCTGCACCCAGCCTTCTTTCCCAGCCTAGTAGAGACCAATTATTTCTATGCTAAAAATTCTAGAAGAATCAGAGACTTATTCCCAAGCCTCTGGGTACTATCTCCTCCAGGGAGCCCTCCTGAGCCCTTTAGGCTAGGACAGGCCTCTTCCTCCATGCACCCACAGGACTGCTCCATGGATTCCCTTTGGAGTCCTTGCCACACTGCCTGGGAATTCTGGAACCAATCACATTTCCACCTATGCTTCGGCCATGGGGAGGCCAAGACCCACATTCTCAGACTATTGCAGATGGGCGTTCTGTGAGGTAGGTGTCAATGCTAAGCTTATCTTTTAATCTTATTTTAGATTATTCAGCGATAATCTTGCCTTATTTTGTCTTCCTGCTCTTAAATTATTTTTGCCCTGACCTCTTCATCTCTTTGCTTTATCCTATTTTGTGTATTTTTTTGTATAAATCATCACAAATCTCAGCAGCCATTGCAATGTGAGGATAGTCATTGAGACCATCTAACCAACTCCCTAACTCTAGCTTTAAACATCCTTCTGGTTTTCAATTGCCTCCCCATGTCATGTGAACTGAGATAATATTCAGCAAGTCCTCACTGAATATCTAGAGCATGGCAAGTGAATCTGAGTTTCAGATGCAAACATCATCAACTGACAATAAGCCAAAGCCTCCAGGTAGCCCTCGACGTCCCTTCTTCTGCCTCACTCCTCTCATGGTGACGTTCTTTCCTACAAGGTGGGGGTATGTAAACAGCTCTTTCAGCCCTTCAACATAAATGGCTGGCCTCCCTCACCACATCAGGATGGATCAGGTTACATCTCAGCAGCCATTGCAGTGTGTGAGGATAGTCTAACCAACTCCCTAACTCTAGCTTTAAACATCCTTCTGGTTTCAAATTGCCTCCCCATGTCATGTGCAACAGGGAGAGAGTGTGTAAAGAGAAAGGAGGCCAATGGGCTGTTTGCTCTGTGACTCATCTCTTTTCATTAATAAATCAATCTTCTACTTACACACACACACACACTCAGAATGCTTCTTGCACTCCTAATCCCCCATAAGGGGAATAGTGGGAATTATGAATTCCAACTTCAGGTATGGATTGAGCCGAACACTAAAGGATGTCTCTATGATCCCAACGCATCCCTTTCAGCACAACAGTGCTCAATAGAATCAGGTCAAAGCTGGAAGGATCCTGAAAGCAATGAATCCTGCCCCAAGGTTCACAGAATTAACATCAGGGGCTGAATTCTTGGCAAAAATTCAGAAAACCTAAGGGGATCCACACATTAGCCAATAATGAGACTATATAGACTAACTAAAGCATCAGCCACCTAATTAAACTGGGAAGCTTAACACTGTTTTTATTGCACAATCACTTCTAAATGTCTTTTATTAATAAAATTGGGGAAATGAATTCATTATTCTTGAATAAGTGCAGTTTTTTTAGTTGACAAAATCTTTACAAAGATAGACACCAATGAGTGAGTAGTGAAATACTGAAATATGTCCTTGTTATATAGGATTGGAAACCACTGGGCTGAATCCACTACCTACATGTTACAAAGGAAGAAAACAGGGACCAAAAGATCCAGACATACTTCCTCTCAAGCTTCAGATTTCTCTCAAACTCTTAGAATATTCTGTAACTTCCTGTAGTCTATGGCAGCAGAATATGAAGGATAATCTCTCTAGAGTCTGTCTGCTTTTTCTCTTAATTCACACAAACCTCTCATATAAAAGGTCTGGCCCTTGAATTCAATATTACATATGATTATGAAATCATCATCAGTTCACCTGCTAATCCTGTAGGGAGAAGGAGTAGGTTCAATATAGAAAGGGGAGGAGAGGAGATGGAAAAAACACGCACATTACATCAATAGTTCCTCCACATTATTTGATCTTCACAACAATCCCATGAGGAAAGCATGATTTTCCATTTTACAGATAAGAAAATTAACATTTGGAGAGGTTAAAAGATAAGCCAAGGGAACATATGCTTAGAAGCAAAACCCAGCTCTGTCTCTTGTTTGCATCGTGACTCCTTTCATCACACACTGCTCTGCAACTAGAACTGGGTTCAGCACCGTGGACAGAGGCAGAGCCCTGGAGCCCCCTGGGAAGCCGAAGCCAGAGTACAAATGTGTGTGCTGAGACTGGGGAGAGATGCCTGAATGAAAAGAAAGGAGGTGAAGAGCAAGGAAGGGCCATCATAGTAATCTCTTTGCATCCATATCAAACTTGGCTCTTTTTCGAATCATTTTCTGTCCTCCCTCCAACTACGTAAGGACAAATCTTGCACAATGTCATTCTCAGACTGCCACCCAGAGTTTGTGTAAGGCACAGATGAATCCATAGATGGGAAAGTTATCTGTAATTCATAAAAATGCACTCAAGGAAACAACTATAACAGAAAAATTAACCCAAATATCACTGACTTAACACAATAGATGTTTTTCCCTCACTTGTTTTTTCTCACAGGATCAGTGGTTGTTATGAAACTTGCCTCCACCAATGATACTGGTACCCAGCTTCCTTTCTTCTTATGGCTCTGCCACCTTCTGGCATGGCTTCTATAGTTACTGTGTTTATATGCATTAATTGAGAAGAGGAAAAAAATCGAGAATACCCAGGGAGAATTTCATGAGCTGAGCCCAGAAAGGCACACATCACTTCTGCTCACATTCTGTTGGTAGAACCCAGCCCATGCCTGAGTATTCCCTCCCTCCCTCTCTCTCTCTCTCTCTCTCTCTCTCTCCCCCCCCCTTGGATTCTCCATGTGGGCTTCCTGCATTCTCCATAGTACAAAATCAGGGGAAATCATTGTAAATAGATTCCTCAGGAATATATAGAATTAACAGTGAAATGGATATAAACAGAGACCAAGATAAAGACAGAGTAGATAGATAATACATGGATGGTTAATTGATAGATGATATAGATGATGGATAGACAGATATATCTCCACATTATTGGGAGTTCCTATTCAGCTACCTGGAACATGCCTGGGAATGTGATTTTGACGAAGGGCAATTAGAAATTTTTTCTATTTTAAGTAAAAGAAATCCAGTTCATGTAGTCTTAAGTAAGAAAGGAAATGTATTGGCTCATAAAAGTGTTGGGGGAAGTCTACTTTCAGACATAATTTGATGTAGCCTCTAGCAGTTTCATCAGGACACCTGGACTCTCCACCTCTCACCTCTCACCTCCTCCATGGAGGGTCCATTCTCAGGCAGGCTCCCTTCATGGGTTGAAGTGGCCACCAATCTCTCCAGACACACCTTTTAATTAGTAGCCCAGTAAAAATCAAAGTTTTTACTGAGAATTTCTCTTTCTCAGTAAAACAAACAAACAAAAAAACATGGTGTAAACCTTTGACACTAATTGTCCTGGCTTGGGTCTCTTACCTACCCCAATACAATGTGACAAAAGAATGGTGCCATGTGGTTGTCCAGGCCTGAGTCATGAACCCACACCTGAATCCTGAGGTAAGGTCCATTCTATATAATAAGCTACATGTGGGATGTAGGTTGTTCCCCAAGGACCTCTATGTGCTCTTCCTCAAAGAAGGGCAGGGACAGTGTCGGGCAAGCAGCACAACAGCATTCTCATACTGGGCTGAGAGGAGGCTCAGAGAGAAGTGGGGCCTTGAGCCTGAGGCCCTTCGCAGAGCTGTGGGAAGCACAGTCCCTCAGACCCATGGAGAAGTCTGCTCTCACAGCTGCCTGAAGTTCTCCAGTCCCCTCCCCCACTTATTCACTGGACACGTGAGTTTGGTACAACTCTCCAGGATCCCTTTGTCAGAAGGTCAAGAGTATACCTGGCCCTTTGGCACAGATTCCATCAGTGGCTCTCCCCCCAACAGCTTTGTCCCACCCGACCAAGACCTAATGCATGACTGTCATGACACCAGGGACTTTGGCTAAGAGTGACTTAAAGCACAGGCTCATGACCCAACCTCAAAATAACAAGGACCCATGAATCCCTAAATCCAATTTCAACATTCTGTGTATATATGAACAGAAAATATGAGAGTGAACATGTCTCTTCTCCACACAGGAAAATATCCACAACGTTCATCAAATTACCAAGTAGAAGCATTCTAAAAAGGATTGAGAATCACCAATGTCTGTTGCAGCTTCTGTGGGCATCTGTACCATAGTGTCAAGTATTTGATGGTGAAATTCCATGAACCAAAATTTGCATTCTGGATAAGCAGGAAGCTGAGCCAACTTGAAATGATTGACTGATGATTGATTGATGAAATGATCAACGTTTCCCAAAGTGGGTTCCTCAGAACATAGATTATTATCAGTGAGTTTTCTGTTACTATAAGGAAATACCTGAGGTGGAGAAACTTTATAAATAGGTTTATTTAGCTCATGGTTTTAAAAGCTGAAAATCCAAACAACATGGTGCTAGCTCTTACAAGGGCCCCTGTGGCTTTGTCACATCATGGTAGATGCATCATGGAGAAGCTTGTGCAAGAGGAACAGTAAGCCAGAACTAGGGCAGGGCCAAACTCACTCTTTTAAAAACGACTTGCTCTTACAAGAACTAACCAGCCCAACTAAGCTCTACCTCTTAAAGGTCCCACCACTTCTTAATACCACCACACTGGAGACCAAGCTTCCAACATACAAGGCCTTGGGACACAAACCACATCCAAAACATAGCACAGGTCTATGTGACATCATAATGTCACATGTCCAATGAGGGTAACAAAAACATTTCATATTCAAATGAGTTGAGAAAATGCTGGAATAAACAAAGCTAGATAGGATTATTTTCTGCAAGACTGCTCAGAGGCTTTCATATTCCAATGTGCTTTGTGACTCTCTAGAAAGGGTTAGAGTAGACAATATTTCCTAACATATTTAACAAAAATGCTGTTTGGCATGGGGGTTTTGTTTTGTTTGCAATATCCTATTGGACATTACCCCGAATGTGGATCATCAATTATCCATTTTGGAACCCTTGTTCTCAAGGAATATAAGTTAACTGGGGATGACTCTTGAGTTTGTGCTGCTGAGAACAGGTCAGGTAACAGCATCCTACAGCTTCCAAAAGGGATGATATTTAGGAGAAATTATTCTCTTTGCCTGAATTAGAACAAACAAGGTGTCAGTATTTTTCGCAAAGTCCCTGGCATCTCTGGGTGTCTGTGAACCAAAGTGTCAGACAGAAGGAGCTCGGGCACTGGAGTCAGCATACCTCGGGCTGAATCTCAACTCTGCCACTCATGGACTGTGCAACCTTGGCCAAGGCACTTGCTCATGCTGAGCCTCGGCCTGTTTTCTCTACAAAGGTTTGCTGCAAGCGTGAAATATGACCAGGCAGGGGATAGCATCTGGCACCCGGAAGTGCCCACCCAGCAGAGGTCTGTATTGGTATGGTTTCACCCTGTGTTATGGCTTGGATATGAAGTGTGTCCCTTCAAAAGCTCTGTGTTAGTACAGGAATGTTCAGAGGTGAAGTGGTTAGATTGTGAGAGCTGTAACCTAGTCAGTCCATACCAGTTTGAGTAGATTGGGTGGTAACTGTAGGCAGGTGGGGCATGGCTAGAGGAGGTGGGTGATGGGGGCATGCCCTGGAAGGGTGCATCTTCCCTGTGACCTCTTCCCCTGTTGTCTGCTTCCTGACCTTGCCATGAGCTGAGTAGCTCTCCTCAACTGGGCCCCTCCCCCATGATGTGCTACCTCACAGATCCAGGGCAATGGCATCAACCATCTACGGACTGAGACCTTTGAAACCAGGAGCCCCAAATAAACTTTTCCTCCTCTAAGTTGTTCTTGCCCATGTTTTGGTGACAGCAGTGCAAAAGCTTACCACAAGGCCCATGCCTGGCAGCTCCAGGAATGCTCCTCTTTTGTTCCCCCTGCACCCCACTGCTCCCCACTTTCTCCCCTTATGGCTTCACTGATGCCCTGAAACCTCCAAACCATGCCAACCCCCTCCCCACCACTTGTGGCAGCGGAGATGACTCGTTGATGGGACCAGGACTTCCCAGACGGGCTCCTTCCCCCTGCATCAGCCTCTTCCCGCACCTTCGCATCCCCACACTGCCTGGAACCAGGAAGTTACATGGAAGTGGAAGCAAAGGCCCCACTGTCTGGTGACACTCAGACTGAGCTTAAGGTCACCCTGTGTGAGATGTCACCAAAAGCAAACCAATCCTTGCCGTGTCCATTCTTTCAGAGCTTGTTTCTATCTGCATCTGTCATCGATGATTGCATTTGAATGGGCTTAGTCTCTATTTTAAATAAAAGATTTATGCCTTAGCTGTCAGAGCTTGCCTTTATTTGAAAATTTAATCTTGTTTCTCAGAGTCTAGATTATCTTATTCGATTTAGGCATCCCTCGTGTGTCTCAGAGAGAGGAGTGGATTCTCCTCTCTGCATAGGGCGCTGCACACAAGGAACAGAAGACAAGAGCTAGCTGGGCCTTACCACAGCACACTGAGCTAGAAGAGCACCACTTCAAACCTCAGATGGCTCTGTTTGGTCACCAGGTGTCCGGGAAGCACTTTTCTGGGTCCCCAGGTTTCTGGGCCAGTTTGCAGGGACTATACTCACTGCAGGGGCCGTCATCACCCCTGCCCTTTCTCTTAAGTTCTGTGGAGGCTTCAGAAAAGACCCCCTTGTCAACATGGGAGTTTGGGGTTCCTTTTACTTCTGTATCATATCTTTGGTGACTCTCAGAGCTCTTGCTTTGCTGGTTAGACTACAGGGTTAGAACCCTGGGATCTGAGTCCCTCTGTGTGACCTGGCACAGGCCACTTAACTTCTTTGACCTCATCTGAAATCTCCTCACCTAAAAGATGGAGATAATGTTAGTGCTCATCTTGTACAGTTGCTGTGTCTGTCACTTAGAACTCAAAAGAGGCCAATTTTGCCTGTTTTTTGTTCCTGAAGCAAAATGTCAGACTGGAGAATTTATAAATAATAGAAATTTATTTGTCTCACAATTCTAGAGGCCAGGAAGTCCAAGGATATGGTGCTGGCATCTGGTGCCCCCCCCCCATGGAGGAAGGCAGAAGGGTCTCCTCTGCAATATCCAACGCACTCCTGAGATAATGGCCTTAATCCAGTCACCTGGGCAGAGCCCTCACGCCTTAATCACCTCTCTCAGGTGCCACCTCTCAACACTGTTACAATGGCTGTTAAATTTCAACATGAGTTTGGGTAGTAGGGCAACTACTTGAGAGATGCTCTCTACAAATCAGTCACGACTCAGCCTCAGCCAGTGTGCTCTACCCGCCTCAGGATGGAGCAGCTCAAGGGAAAAAGTGACTTCTCAAGGTCACAATAAAGTTAACAGCAAAACTGTTTCTGAACCAGGAATCCTGATCCAACCCAGTACCACAGGTTCTTCCTTCCCCAGCTTCTGGTGCCACCCCCATCATCTCTCTCTCTGTCCCTCCCTCTCTCCTCCTCCCCCCATTTCTTTTTCTCCTGTCTCTATACCATCGGGATTGAATAAATTCATGTACTGAAGTTAACCCCCAAGGTTAGAAGACTGTGTGTCTATTTAGAGTAAGGGTCTTTAGCAGGTAATTAATTAAGGTTGTAAGAGTGCAGCCCTAATCCAATAGGACTGGTATCCTTGAAAGAAGAGGAAGACAGCTCTCTCCATCCAGAAAAGGCCCTGTGAGCTGGCAGCGAGAGGGAGGCAACACACAAGCGAAGAGAAGAAGTCTCAGAGCAAAAACTTCTCTTGCCTTGCCAGCCCCTTGACCTTGGACTTCCAGCCTCCAGAACAGTGCTATACAAAGTTCTGTGGTTGAAGCCACCCAGGGTATGGCTTTTGTTATGGGAGCTCAAACAGAAAGCTCATTCTCCCCCCCTGCACCTCTCCTGCTTCTCCTCCTTCTCTTCCTCTCCCCTACTTTCTCCCTCTCTCGCGCTCTCCCTCCCTCTCCCCCAACCTCTGCACCTGCAGTTCCTGTCTTTCCCGTCGCACTCTCGCCATCTGCTGGTCAGTTTTAGGATAGCAGTCAAGGTCCACACCTCGGAGGGATGAGACCTCTAAGGCAGCTGGAGCCAGGGTAGCCCTCCACAGCCACACACACACACACACACACACACACACACACACACACGGATAAGAGCTGAGGTGTCTTCTTACCACCCCTTTATTTGCTTTCCCGCATACCAAGTACCCTGACATATCCCAACATATGAGCAAACACTTCTATTTTTTCCAGGCACCGGCTTCTTATAGTCAGGGCCACAACTGATCGTCCCCTGTTCCACCTGCTCACTTGTGCCTGGAACACAAATGCTCACCAGGTGCTCGAGGAATGACTAAGATCACACTTTCCTTTCGGGGGTTTAATTGGTTCTCATCCCTAGGGAACTGAGTTCAGAAGTGTGAGCACATCCTCCTGGGAGAAGCCCACGCCTCACATGCTCCACAGGAGTCTGTGCCATGCTCCAGTGAGACTCTCACCCCTGCACACGGCGTCAAGCCACCCAGTCCCGCTGGGCTAACAGGTAACCGATTAAAAAATGTCATCTCTCATCTTCTAGAAGAATGGCCTAAAACCAAGCTCTGCAGAGTACCACTTCTGAGCAGGGACATACATCTCTTGCTTTGTCACTTGGCAAAGCAATTCAAAGGGAAGGAAGACACAGTGACAATCTCTGTAATCCAGCAGCCTGGACCTCGGGAGGAACTCTTATCTGATGGGACTAATTAAGACTAATTCTCCTTCTCTAGAGGGAGAAGAAACACTGACCAGCTTCCCAGCTGGAGCTCCTCCACTTCCCAAGCCAGCACAGCTGAGGCCCCCAAGCTCCGCGAGCTCAGTACAGGCTCATTTCAACCTCACCACTGCCAGGCTGCCAGGAGAGGAGAGCCAGGCAGCCTAGGAGAACACGATCCTGCAGGGTGTCACCTGTCCTTCCTTTGCCTCATTGATCTTGTGTTTACCTGAGATGTTGATGTTTTCTTGGTCATGAACTTTCATGCATGAATTTTGGTTTTTTAAAATATTGCATGAATGATAAAACCTAGAGCCAGGCACATGCCAGTAATCCCAATGATTTGAAAGGCTGAAGCAGGAGGACTGCAAGTTTGAAGCTGGTCTGGGAAACTTAGTGAGACCCTGTCTTAAAATAAAATAAGGAAGAAAAAAAAAAAAAGACTGGGGAGGTCAGTGGTATAGCATATAGGTTCAACCCCCAGTAATATAATAAATAAATATTAAATAAATAATAAGGCATGAAATAAAGTAGGGACCCAGACAGATTATTTAAATACCCATGTTTATAACAGTATTATGAACAATACTGTTCACAATAGCTGAAAGGTGGAAGAATAGGGGAAATGCAGCTTAGCATACTGTGATGGCTTAGATATGAGGTGTTCCCCCAAAAGCTCATGTGTGAGAAAATGCTAGAGAGTTTAGAGGTGAAATGATCGGGTTATGAGAGCCCTAACTTAATCAGTCCATTAATACTCTGATAGGGATCAACTGGGTGGCAACTGTAGGCAGGTAGGGTGTGGTTGAGGAGGTAGGTCCCTGGCGCGTGCCTTTGAAGTATATATTTTGTCCCTGTTGAGTGGAGCTCTCTCTTTCTGCTTCTTGGTGGCCAAGTCCTCACCTGCTTTCCTCTACCACACTCTTCCATGGTGATGTCCTGCCTCACCTTGAGCCCTAAGGAATAGGTTGAGATGTCCTGCCTCACCTTGAGCCCTAAGGAATAGGTTGAGACCTCTGATCTGTGAGCCCCCAAATAAACTGTTCCTCCTCTAAGGTTGTTCTTGTCAGGTCTTTTGGTCACAGCAACAAAACAGCTGACTAAAAATTATATAATGGAATATTATTCAGTCTTGAAAAGGAAGGAAATTCTAACACAGGCTACAACATCGCGGACACTTGAAGACATCATGCTAAGTGAAATGAGCCAGCCACAAAAAGACAAATGCATATGATTCCACTTGTCTGAGGTTCCTAGGGTGATTATATTCACAGGGACAGAAAGTAGAATGGTGACTGGGGGGTGGGAGGGCTGGGGGAGCAGGGTGGGTGTGCATGTTCAGTGGAGACAGTTTAGTTGGAAAGATGAGAAACTTTTGCTGGTGGCTGGGGGCGATGGGCGTGCAACATGAATGTATTTAATGCCACTCAGCTGTACAATGGTAAAAATTACCTTTGTGTTATGTATGTTTTACAGTGATGAAAATACTCCATTCAAATACTCTATTTTGGTCACTGAAGTTTTTCCTGTTCTCTTGCAGGCATGACTGGAATGCTTCCTGCGCCCCCAGCCCTGACTTCTCCATAGTGACTTCATCTTACTGACCACAGAGCTGAGACTGAGGGATGTTAGAGCTTAGCAGGCCTGCCCAAGGTCACCTAGAAAATTCAAAGTGAACCAAGCTCAAAGCCAAGCTTCTGGCCCCCAGCTAAGGGCTCAGTCCCAAGTTCTCCCTGTCTGCTTCCCTATTGCCCCCAAGACACTTCCAGGGACTCTGTCTACTCTGCCCTCCTTTGGGAACCTGCTGTTCCTTTGGTGGAGTCTTCTCCCAGGGGAAAGGGCCTAACAGACCCAGAAATCCCAGTTTCCCGCCCCACTCACCCCTGTGAAGGTGGGCTACACATCTGATCCTGCAGGCCAAGCTTTAGGCAAAGGGCAGTGGTGTCCTGTAAGCATGGTAGGCAAATGGGTCAAGTTCATTTTTTTGTACTCTCCAGCTATGACAATGGCTGGTTCTGTCCCCCATCATCCACCCAGTGTTTTTAGCTGGGCTGGGCTGCCTGGGGTGAAATCTACACTTCTTGGCCTCTCCTGTTAGCTGGAGTATCTACACACCTTAGATCTTTCTCACCAAACACACCTGGAAGCTAAAGAGTTGTGTGAACATTCTGGAGAAATGTTCCTATAAAGAGGGGTGCCCCTTTCTTCTCCCTTCCTCCTTCCTACTGGCTGGAAAGGTAGATGTGATGGCTGGAGCATGTGCTTCCATACAGGAAAAAGCAGTGCACTGAGGATGGATAGACAGAGTTGAGCCCCTGACATGGGAGGGGTCAAACCAGCCCTGGACCACTCACCTACACCCTTTTGGAAGAGATTTGGGTCCCAGCAGGACACAAGGCCACATCCCTAGAACCAAGGCTATGCCAGCCTCCCCCCCCCCCACGCCCCCCATCACCACTCTCTCCAGCCCTGCCTGGTCTCTCCTGGGACACTGGAACACTTCCTAATGAGCCACGTTAATCCAAGTTCTCCATGGGGTCCTATTTCTGGGAGCCCAAGACCCCCCTCACTGCCCCACTTGGACTTGCATACTCCATAAGATGTCCAGCAAGGGGGCCTGAGGGCCAGCTCTGGCCCATCCCCCTGCCAACTCTGTGAATGGGAGACAGACTTCTCGCAAGCTAAGTCACGCTGTATGGACCTGAGCAGTCCTTTGGCATCTCTAGCTTTAAGTTCTCCTCTGTGGGATACAAATAAAGCCAATGAGTCATGAACAGGAATGCACTTTGTCACACCTACAAGGCATGTTACAGACCCAGGGTTTGTGTCCCTCCAAATCATACATTGAAATTCTGACCCTCTAACCTGATGGGGAGGTGGGGCCTATGGGAGGTGAGTAGGTCACAAGTGTGGAGCCCCCAGGATGGGACTAGTGCTCTCTCTCCTTGCTCCCTGCCAGCTGCACACCAGGAAGAAAGGCCTCACCAAAGCCCAACCATGCCGGCCCCTGACATCAGAATTCCAGCCTCCAGAACTGTGAAAAATAAATGCTTGTTTCAGCCAACCAGTCTATAATATTTTTACTATTACAACCCAAATTAAGGCAAGGTACTTATTTGTATTATCTGATGAGTGACAGACCCTGATAAAACCAAGAACTGCCCCCAAATCCATGAAGACCCCTGAGCCCTGCCTGTTGACTCCATCACCAGCCATTCTGGCTGAGAAATCAGCTCCAGACACTCCTGTGCGGAGAATGTGACCTGAACGTCCTCTGTTGGGCACCAAGGATGCAACGAGCTTGTCCAAGGCGGCTGAGGATCTGTCCTTACCCTCCTCAGCCACCTCACAGCTGCTCCCCAGGCTCCCCACACCCCCACCTGATGGCCACCTTGGACCACAGCCTCCCTCCCAACACCCTCACCCAACCCTTTCTGCTGACTGCTCAGCCACGTCTCCTCTCCAGGCTAAGGAGAAGTGACAAGGCTCTGGGAAAGGTTCCCAAAGTAGCCTCTTCAGCAGCAATGCAGGGACAGGTCCCAGCCCCAAGGGCAAGGGCTGGAGAGGGAGGAGAGGAGGGGTGGTGGAAGGAGGGGAAGGCGCACAAAGAGCGTGGCCCCACCGTAGAAGGACAGACCCTGAAGCAGTCCTTCCTAAGTTGTGACCAAAGCCAAGCACATGACAGTTTTTAAAGCACTTTCTGTCTACAGTGTTTTCTTATTCCCAGTGAAGAGACAAAGGCTCAGAGACATCAGGGGGCTTGCTCAAGGTCACACAGCAGCAAGAAGCATTGCTGCAATGTGGATCCTCTTCTGATCCCAAGAACCTGTGTCAGCCTACTTCAACAATCCTCAGAACTTGTAAACTCTCCCAGACACTTGGGAGGTGGACTTGGGAGAAATGGGATGGGACACTTGCCTGCTGACTCTTTCCTTGCTATGACCCTGCCTCCTAGGGATGGGCCTGGAAAGATGTTGGGGATGTCATTTCCTCTCCCACCCCCCACAGACATGGATATCACATGCCCCTTCTAGGCACTGGGACCTAGCTCAGCAGAGGGTTCCCATGTGATCCACCCCTCTCTTCTGACACTAGCTCCCCAATATGGGCACCATCCCTCCCCAAAGGACATGCTCTGGCAGAGAGGGAATCCTGTGATAGCAGCTCAGCTTGTCAGCTTTCTTGTCCCCTGGAATGTCAAGCAGAGGAACACACAGATGGCAAAGCCCAAGAAGGGGACTGGACCCAGCTCTGCCCCACCTTGGACTTCCCAAGACCTGCTTTCCCAACCTTCTCCTCTGCACCCTTGCTGGGGCTAGCCAAAGCCAGTGCCTGGGGTTGGCAGCCCGGTGTCTTCCTGGTAACCCAGCCAGGCCCAACAAGGGGAGATACCAAAGGGTTCAGACTCAGCAGGACACAAGACCCGCAGCCGGAGTAGATGCTCCCCGGCCTCCCTCTATAGTATGAGGCCTCTTTGTGTATGGAGATCCCTCTGCATCCCCTCCTGGTCCTTCCTGGAATACTTCCTAGTGAATAGCTTTGTCCCATAGCCACCCCAGTCCACTCTCATCCCAGTTGCTGCATCCTCTTCCCCCAGATTCACACGTATCTGGCTCATTCTGTCCATCCTTAGGTCTCAGCTCCCAGAGGCCAGGACCCCAGAAGCTATTGCTCTTGCAAGTAGCGCAATGACCGAGGTGCAGACTCCTCAAGCGGAAGCGAGATACCCAGGGGAGGCAGGTCGTCCCTGGGACCATGCTCCAGATCCTTGGAAGGAAAAGGAGGAGGTGGTCTTTCATAAATGAAGCCAGAGGAGGAGAGCACAAGCAATCCCAGAAGAGTCAGCCCACAGGTGTCACAGCTTTGGAGAAGCAGGCAGCCCAGTGGCAAGGAGAGAGAGAACCAGGCATGAGGGGCACCAAAAGCTGGAGAAGCAGTATGAACTTTTCCTGCAGCATTAATGTCATGGAAGTCACCGCTACTCCTAAGGTCCCAAGCAGGGTCTGAATTAGGAGCCACAGAACTGGGGCCAAGAGCAGAACAGAGGTGGCAAAGGGGCAGTCAGCTGCCCACCCCACACCACACTGGGGGTGCCCACCCAGGCTGCCATGGAGACAGCCCCTGGAGTCCCCTGTGGAACTCCCCTGACAGAAGGGGACGGATGCAGCTGCAGGCTGTCAGTGCCACCTGGGGTCCCCTGCCTCAAGGCCCCTGGCTGTCAGCCTCCAGCTTTCTTTGTCTAGGAGGAAATAGGGGGTGGGGAATACCTAAGAAATGAGAGCCAAAGCCACCTTTCTCTTTTATGGCCCTCATGTCTGCCCTGGGAGGAAGTAGCCCTCTGCCTCGCCAGCTAACAGTGCCAATTCATATTTTTCACGTGTTAATTGTGTTCACAAACCTTTCCATGGGTGAATCCTCGCCACGCCCCTGGGATATAGATACTGGCATTAACCTTAGATTTTACAGGTAAGGAAACTGAGGCCCAGAGGTTGAAAATCACGTCCAGGGCCACACAGGCAATGAGCCGGGTCTGTGAGGGGTAACCAGCAGTCTGGCCAACTCCTCCTCTTCCCCCCAGGCTTTCAAGGGTCTTCGGGGATGACCTGCTCCCCTAGGTGGTCTTGTTTCTGTCTGGGCAATTTGCAGGCTCACCGTCCCCTTAACTGTTGTCCCACACTGCCCCGGAATCAAGAGGTCTGTGTCATCTCGCATCCCAGGACTGCCCAGTGCCTAGGCCACCTCCTTCTTGCCCCCCTGCACCCTCTCCAGTTTGTGCAGTTCTCAGGGTACCTCCTCCTGGCCTCTCCAGCCCCTCCCTCCCTGCAGGCACAGCCACGCCTCCACCCTGCCCACCCCTCTCACAAGCTGTAAGCAGGAGAGACAGCTGGGAAGCCACTTGGCAAAATGCTTGGGACGTCAACACTGGGGCCTCCTGAGCCTCCTGCTGCCGCTGGTGGCCCGGAGGCAGACATTTGGAGTTTCTCAGCTGACTCCGGCAGAGAAGTCGCCGCATCATCACCGACAGCCATCATGCTGCGATTAGTTAATCACTAAATGCACAGGGCTTTTAATTAACTGCCAGCCCTGCACGGGCAGCTGTTCCACATGCCACATCTGATCGTGGCTCCCTGGTCTGGGCGGATGGAGCACTTCAATCACTCAACTGATGCCTGGATATTTTGATGCCGGGGCTGTAGCTCTCATGGAAGCCACCAGCCACAGGGAGGAGAAAAGAAAGCTCCCTATCAGTTGGGGGCTATCAGGTGTGTAAGGGTGAGAGGCTAGCAAAACCTGCACAAAATCCAAGTATGGGTTGGGTGTGATGTTTTTCTACATATTAGAATTAACTCAAGTCAGACCTAGTATAAGGAATAGAGAAACCCAGAGGCACCACCTAACCAGACAGTGTCAGGCACAGCAGGATCCAGGGGTACAAATGAAATGACCAGAGCAGGTGGGCTTTGAACTATTAGAAAAGCTGCATTAACATCCTCAACAAGTCAACTGAATATAAACAGGTGACATAATGATGTCACTTCCTCCATGGGGACTTTCTTTGCTTCCCTCTGACGCATCTCGGGACCTACTTTTACTATATACCCTCATAACATTTCATTTTAGCCATTTAGACACATGTCCCGGAAATCCCAACTTTAGCACTATTGACCTGTTAGGCTTGATCATTCTTTGCCAGGACGAGGTGTTAAGCAATCCCCCGCATCTACCCACTGGATGCCAGTAGCAGTCACCAAACACAACCAAAAATGTCTCCGGACATTGCCAAATGTGTGCTTGGTGCGGGAGCCTGTTCCAAATGTTGAGGCACCGGAAGCGTCTGTTCCCTGAGGCAGGGTCTGACTCAGAGGAATTACACTGAGCTTGGAGGACAAAAGCAGGAAAGGGGAAGGAAACTAAGTCTGGATGTAAGAATGCAGGGAGGGGCTGACCCCAGGCTCCAGCACTGCAGAGGGAAAGGCGTGTCCCTGCACCAAGGAACAGATGTCCATGTTGGGCCTTTGCATCATCTCAGCAAAATACTTGAGGCATTTAACTTATAAAGAGAAAAGGTTCATTTAGCTCACTCACTGGGTGGTTCAAAGTTCAACACTGGCAGCCTTATCTGTTTGATCTCCAATAACAGCAGCAGATGGTGACACCCCATGGTGGCAGTCTGTGTGGGAGCACATGGTCACAGCTCAACCTGCACTGCTGAGAGATAGGGACCCACACCCCTCTCTGAGGGCACACCCCCAGTGACCTAAGAACCTCTGCCAGGCCCACCTTTTAAAGGTCCACAGTCCTCCCAATACTGCCACCCCAGGAACCAAGTCTTCACATGGGCACTTTGGGGTCACTCAACATCCAAACCATAGCAGCTCTCAAGGGACTCTCTGGCCCACCAAGATCCCAAACAGTGGCAGCAAAACTCAGAGCAGAGTGTGGAGATGGCCCAGCAGTGCGCATCCAGCCTGCCCACCACACAACTGTCTATCAAAATAAGGTGGCTGGCAATTTTATGTGCCAGGCCTGTTGTAAGCACTTCCCAGCCTGATTGACTCTTCACAATAATTGATGGGAAACATAGTGTCATTTTCTCCATTTTCAAAATTGAGGAAAGGGAGGCAGGAGAGGGTTTGGGGTTATTGTTTGTTGGTTTGTCAAAGAGGCCAAGCTACAGAGCTGGGCTTCGAATCCGAGTCCACATGCTTGCCCCTTATGCCCCACTGGCTCCTGCCAGAGGACAGAGCAGTCCCGGGGGCTGCCCTCAGCCTTCACAGGGATGCGTGGAGACACCCCTCGGAGAAAGAAGTCGCCAAACCCCTGTGTGAAGCTTTTCTTTTCTTTTTTGTTTTTTAAGCCATTTTGAAACATACAATACATTGTTATTTATCCTAGTCACCATGCTGTGCCACAGATCACTAGAGCTTATTCTCCTGTCTAACTGAGACTCTAGCCTTTGAGTAACATTCGCCTTTCCCTTTTCCATCCGCTCCCCTCCCGCAGCCTCCGGGACCTCTCCTTAGGTTTTGGTAAATTCCACGTGTGGATGCGAGCCTGCAGGAGGCTTCTGGTTTCATCACAAGCACCTTTTAGGGCTCAGCAAACTAGAGCCTCAGCAAATTCAAAGCCCAGGGCTCACTTAAACTTTGTTTTAATTTTTAAATTTTGTCTTTAATCAACATGCAATTGTACATACTTATGAGGTCCACCGTGGTGTTTTGATACATGTATGCATTGTTTAGCATATCCAACCACTCATGCATTTATTATTTCTTTGTGGTGAGAACATTCAAAATCCTCTCTTCCAGGTACTTGGAAATACTGAGGAGAGCACAGCTAGCCGTGGTCACCTGCTGTGCGACAGCACACCAGAAATCATTCCTCCCATGTACTTGTCACTGGGCACCCACTGACCAGCCGATCCCACCTCTGGGAAGCAGTACTCAGCCCCCCACTTCTGTGTGCACAGCTTCTACACAATCCACATAAGAGTGACATCATGTGGCACGGTCTGTTGTTTAAGTTCTTGACTCTACCAGCTAGCTGGCTGTGGGACCAATTCTTCCCTTCCTGATCCTTAGTCTCTTTATCTGTACAATGAGAAGAAAAATAACCACTTTCCAGAGAAGGTGGAGGAAGAGGAACATGGGCTCTCCCCTGACCTCAGCAAGCACCTGGAGCAATTTGGACCTGAATTCCTCCCGCTGTAGTATAGGGAAACAAGACCTCCTTTGCTGGTTCATACAGAGAATTAAATGAGGAAATACATGGAAGATGGCAGTCTTCAGGAACCAGCACCTGCCCTGAGACCCCATCGGAGACATTCCCTCTGGGACTTGCCACCATTATGGAGCAGGACTGGCTTATTGTAGCCAGACCTAAGCCACCATCATGTGATCAAGTTGCCCTGCTTCTGGGCTCAGCTGCCCTCTGTCCACCTTCTGGGAAGCTGTGAGTGGAGGGAGATGTCACAGACCTAGTTAATCCCCTTATGCTTCACCCTGAACTCTGCCCACTGCCTTGCCCAGGCTCTCTGTAAATCCTTCATGCAAAGATTTCCCTCTCCCACCTATCCCTCCTGGGGACTAAATGAGTGGATGTGTCAGAGAACCTTCCACCCATTCCAAACCTCTCAGCCTCTCTCACTCTCCTCTCAGTGGCAGATCAGTAAAGTCTCCAGAAATGAGAGCTGGAAGGTTCCTTAGCCACAGTCCATCCAGGCATCCCTGGGGATTCCTTTGCTACCTAATGTGAGCCTGGAATGAGGGTGGGCTCAGCAATCAGAGAGGTGTGACTCCAGCTTCCCCATTCAGTAACTGGACACCCTAGGGCCTGGGTGACCACATATCTTTGAGCCTTGGGCTCCAAACTTGTAATAAGGGTTAAGAATGTCTATTTCTCTAGATCAGAGATAGGGTGAAGTAACTCTGTAATTTTGTAATTATTTGTGGTTAGAATTATTACAGAACCCCGGGGTCAAAAACTCAGATGTCTTCAAGGGATCAACAGGTTATATAGATGGGTGCAACTAGTTAGGCAGAGACTATGGCAGCCGGTGACACACACACCATCCCAGGGTACTTCTCAGGCCCAGTCATACTAGATCATTCATTTATTTAAATACATCTGAAATCTTAGGGTGTGAAACGCTTTAATTTCTAAAACATTCTGCAGGTGGCATGAAGTACCTCTGCCGGCCAAACCTCACCTGCACCAGTTTGCAGCCACCTCATTGAGTTCTAGTCTCTTCATAGTTGGAAGGCAAGATGAAAGAGGCCAAGAAGCGAGCCCAAGGTCACCGGCAATGAAACACAGCCAGGCTCCCTGGCTGCCAGCAGCCCTGTCCCCACAGGGCCCAGCGTCACTCTCCTGTATTTCATATCACACTCAGGGCTACCCAGCCCCAAGGCTGGTGCCTTCTGGGAAGCCAGAAGCCTCTTTAGGGTTCTGCAGAGCAGAGGAAGGACATTTTCAGGGTGAAGCAGACTGCAGGGCTCTGAATGTGTGAATCGCAGCCCACGCCACAGCACATTCATCCTGCTGCCTAACTGAGACGTTTGACTGGAATGGCCTGGAAAATAGAGCAGATGTGGTGCTCCCCATCAGAGCCTCCTGCCTAGGATGCCTGGCTGAGACTGGGAACCAATGCCTTTTCACTGGAACTTGGACGAGCCCCCGGAGAAACCAGTTCTCACTAAAAAGAAAACACATATTTTAAATTGTCCTTGCATAATGCAGTGATACTGGCTAGTAATGCCAGAAAGCAGAACAAAATAGAAACAGACAGCCTCTCCATCTCCACAGGACCCATGTAGCACCCTGGTGGAAAACCCCTGTGGATTTCATGCCCATGGGGCCCCCAGCCTGAGCCAGGGTGGAAGATGTGGGCAAACATTTCCCTGCATTCAAAGCCTCCTGGACCCTTGACAGTGAGACATCTGGGTGATCCTTGTTTCTCAAACACTTCTCTCTTGGAAGCCCAACCAGGCAGGAGCATTGGGAGAACTGGGTTCCAGTGGACTTGAAAAAGTCCCCTCTACTCTCTCTGCCTCCGTTTCTTCTCCTGTCATTTGGCCTGATGTGCTCCCCAGCTAGGGGGAGGTGGGAATAGGTAGAGGCAGGAAGAGGGCATCCCCACGTCTGAGGAGGGCTACATGAGCTTTGTCCAACCAGCATTTCTTTTTAAATTTGTTTCCAACTAGTTTCACATGAAAATCAGGATTTCTAGTTTCCCTTGAAAAAATTCAGAATATCTAGCCACACCGGATCTGCTTCCCACAAGGCCACATTCACCTGACACCAAGTGACAGCAGCCCTTTCAGGAAGGGCCTGTGCTTGCTGGTTAGATCCACTCCACACTCCCCGCTGTCTGAGACTCAGTCGGTGTCCCTCCTCTAGGTTCCTTGTCCTGCACTTGCATTGGAGACCCCGATCCAGAATGATAGACATGAAAAGTTTGGGGGGAGGCAGGCACACAGAGCCCAAGCCCCATTCATTATGATGGAATTTCTGGGTTCCCCACTATTTTGCTGTGACCTTGGGCTGTCTGGGCTTGGTGTCCTCCTCACTTGTGAAATGAAGGCAAATGCCTTCAAGGGCATTTCCAGCTCTGTTGTTGAATGCCTCAAGGTTCTGCCCTGTGATCTTGGCTCCTCGGGTGCAGTCAGAGAGTCCCTGGACTACCTCTACCATGATTCTTGTTTACAGGAGGCCAAGAGGGAGGACGACGAATGCCCCAGGCTCCCGGAGCACTTCTGTTTCCTGGAGACTTCTGCTGTCTTAGCCCACCCACCTCCTCTCCCCACCCAGGAGCCAGGAGGAGCGTCTGGGGATGAGCCAGCCAGGCACAGGCCTATGTTGGTGTTGATCATAGAAACCACGTAAACAATGGTCTTTCTTGGCCACACTTGCTTTCTTTGACACTGCTGCTCCCAACATCTTTTTAACCAAAGGCTCAATAAACATCATACACATACATTGCCTTACGATTTCATTTCAGTGCATACCATTTGGTGGGGGTGGGGAAACACTACCCTCATATCTTTTCCCCTGCCCGTACCCTGAGCTTCATTTCTTTCTTCCAACCCTCAATACAGTCCCGGGTGTGGTCTAGACTCAGAATCGAGGCCTTTCCAGGACTGTTGCTTTGTTTGATACACAGCATCCTCCTGGGTCTCTGGCTCAGCCTGCCCACTCCCCACCCACCCCCATTTCTGCTCAGACCACTTTGAGGTACCTGCATCCCAGGAGGCATTCAAGAGTAGCTTGTTGAATGAATGAATGAGCTTTGGCTATGGTTCAAATGTCCCCTTCAAAACTCATGTTGAAATTTAATTCCCATTGTAGTAGTTTTTTTTTTTTTTTTTAAGATTTTTTTTTAAATATTTTTTTTTGTTGTAGATGAACACAATATCTTTATTTATTTTATGTGGTGCTGAGGATCGAACCCAGTGCCTCACGTATGCGAGGCAAGCGCTCAACCGCTGAGCCATAGCCCCAGCTCCCCCATTGTAGCAGTTTTAAGAAGAGGAACTTTTAAGAGGTGACGAGGTCATGGGAGCTCTGTTCTCGGGTACGCATCAATGCTACTACTGCGGTGGTTACCTCTAGAGTGGGTTTGTTAGAAGTCCAGTCGCCTCTGTCCCTCCTGTGTGTCTCGTGCATGCTCACGTGCCCTCCCACCAGGTATGTCACAGCAAGGAGGCCCTCACCAGACTCTCACCCTCCATCTTGGACACCCCAGCCTCCAGAACTACATGCTAAATAAACTTCTACTGCTTATAAGTTACCCAGCCTGATATTCAACTGAATGAAGAAAATGGACCAAGACAGCTCTCCAGAGCAGCAAGGGATTCCTGCACCTTCAGGCTCTGGCTCCAAAGTCTCCACTCCGGGTTCCAGGGGCCTCCACTCTTTAGACACACCAGGTTGTTTCCTCTTCCTGCATCCTCTGTACACTCCCACTGGAATGTAACATTCCCACTGTGCAGCCCCCAGCATTCTTCAAGACTGAGCTCAAATACAGGGTCTTCTCTGATTCCCCCAAGCAGACTGGCCTGTGGCCTGCTCTGGGCTCCACTGCTCTTTTCAGGGCTCTCCTGTTAGTTAACTTATACGGAAACCTTGCAAAGAACAGAACCCATAGTTCAAATTGAGTTAGGCCTCACAAGTCTGAAAAGCCCAGACTCTGGCTTCATTTTTCAGGGAGCCTCTTGGCCCTGCTTCCATCTCTGAATGGGATTCATCTGCAGGGTAGCTGGCCTCCCTCATCGAGGCAAGATGACCAGCAAGCTTTACATCTAAATGTCCCACCATTCACAGGGAGAGTGGGTCCTCAAATTCTCAGTGAAAGCTCTCACTTCCATATTGATTGGACTTCTGTGTCAATCACTCTGGGGTTGGAAGGAGGTTAGAGACACAGGGGCCTGGGGCAACTATGGAATGGCTTAGAGCAATTGGGTCCTGCCCTCAACTGAAGTGTTGTTTACTCACCTAAGCAACAGGAGAGCAGAGAAGGGGTGTGGGGCCACACCACATGGCCCACTGACTGTAAATTTTTTCACAAAGAAACAATAAGCTCTCCCTGAAGGCAGAGACAGGCTCTACCTAGCCTGTGTCCTCCTCAGTGCCTAGCACCGTCCTTGGCATCACATGCATAAACACAGAGGGTCCTCAAATTCAATTCCTCACTCTTCCACCAGATGACTCTCTGGGGTCTGGGTGGCCTGGCTTTAGGTCTCTTCCAAAATGACGGTAATGGCTGTCAGGTGAAAGAGACAGCTAATAACTTGCATTTGCAAGAGTGGAGTTCTGGTTAGGAGGCTGAAACAGGAGAATCGCAAGTTCAAAGCCAGCCTCAGAAACGGGGAAGCACTAAGCAACTCAGTGAGACCCTGTCTCTACATAAAACACAAAATAGGGCTGGGGATGTGGCTCAGTAGTTGAGCGCCCCTGAGTTTAATCTCCAGTACCAAAAAGCAAAAAGAAAAAAAAGTAGAGTTCTGGGAATCCAATTCCCACTCCAGCCCCTAACAGAGCCTCCAGTTAGTTGCCACCTGCAGAGACATGAGCAACCCTTTCAGAAACATGTGGCTGCTGGTCTCTCTACAGATTTGAGGAAGAGAAAACTTGGTGGAGATGCCTGAGAACAGCCCGAGCACGGTCCAGTCACTCCTGCTTCTTGCATTTATGCCTCCCCACCTGCAGCTCCCGCTGAATGGCAACAGAGCCAGGGACTGCACCCTGCCTGCCATCGTTGACAAAATCAGGGTGACAGCTGTCCCAGGGAAAACCAAATCTTGCCCAAAGGGCATGGACTCGGGTATCAATTTTCTTTTATTTTTTGGAAACTTCGGCCAAGAAAAATGCCAACGTGTAGTGTTTAAGATGAAATGTCACATAGAAACAAGGACATGAGGAAAGTAATACTGGAGAAGATACCGGTTGTGACAGAGACAGAGAGAAGCAGATGGCCAGAATAAAAAAGGAGAGCGGGTGCGACAGCTGGACAGGTAGAGGGACAGAAGAGGGAGGGTCATGGAGCTCCATCACTGACTCCCATCTGTTTGGTTTCTGATCCTCGTCCCCTGAGGCCCAGGGTTCCAAGATACTCGTGACAACTCTCTAGGGGGTCTTTCGTGGGAGCTCCCAGCCAGTCCCCATAGCAGCAGCATTTCAATCTCCTCTGGGAGCACTTCCTCTTTCCCAGCTCTTCAGCAAAAGCCTGCCCTCTCTGAGCTGTTTGTTGTTTTTACTTGGACTAGTCTGAGTTGGTTTCTGGGCTCTGACTAGTACAGACATTATGGCAGTAACTCCTTTCAGCCTTGATTCATTCATTGACTCCCTTACTGGTTTTATCTACTCTGAGGTTCCTTTGGATAATTCAGTCACTGTTTGCACATTAATTTGCTGCACGTTTATTATTTCAAAAAACACTTATCACACATCTGCTCTGTGCCAGGCGGGCCCTGTGCCTGATGTCACAAGAGATATGGGGATGACCCAAGTAGGGTCTTCATCCTCAGAAGCCTCATTCATGGCTATAACATGGATGTGACCAGTTTAAATGCAAAGTAGACATCAAGAAAAGCCAGTGTGGGCTGGAGTTGTAGCTCAGTGGTGGAGCACTTGCCTAGCATGTGTGAGGCACTGGGTTCGATCCTCAGCACCACATTCAAATAAATAAAAAATAAAGGTCCATCAACAACTAAAAAATATTTAAAAAAAAAAAAGAAAGAAAGAAAGAAAAGCCAGTGTGCATTGTGTATTCGGTAGGAAGAGGACCTGGGGATAAAAATCAGAAAAGGTTTCTTGGACAGAATGCATTTTAAAAGAATAATGGAGTTTGGATTTTGGAAATTAGAAAGAAATAAAAACCAAGAAAAGCTAGGATGATGTTGCTAAGTTTGGCAGAAATAGCTGTCTGCGAGATAGGAGGGTATCTGAGAAATTAAGGGGCTAGATGGTTGGAAAAGGGTTTCTACTCTTGGAGAAATAGCTGATGTCATGGTTTTACTTTGATATCTTCTATGTACATCCTCACCCCGCCCCCCAGAATCCAGGAACCCACCAAAAACACCTTCCTGCCTCAGGGCCAGGCCACCCTGGACCCTCTCTGTCTTTCCTTCTCACTGGGAAATTTACCTAGGCTTCTATATCCCTTTCACCACAGGTGACTCTGAGTTATTCCAGGTAGAGAAGATGTAAGAAAGCATTTCACCTTGAGGTCAGTATCCTTTGAAGAAATCTATGCATTTCTGATTTGTCTGCACAAATGTTCAGAGGGAAACTAGATCTGCCCCTTCATGATTACAAGCAAGCTAAGCAGAAAAAGTCTGATGTCAAAATCTTCTTTGATTGCTAGCAAAGAAAAATATTTTTATATTAACTGAGTGTTGATAAAGGAGAAGGAGAGAAAATAGATTCAGAAAATGACTCCTTGGTTTTGAGGATGGGAGTTCTGGTGACTTTCACCAAATAGCACAGTACAGGAAGATAAACTTTCAGCAAAGGAGGATTTTCAAAACAGAAATTAGTTCCTCCAGAACTGTAGGAATAGAGTTTAGAGAGTTTTAATTATGTCTTTGGTTTTCAGTGGGACTGTAATATTCTCTAAGGGGCATTTGGAAAATTTAGAAGTTTGCCTTCTATTGAAGTTGTGGCCAAATATTAAAATATTAAAATACATCCAAAGGGAGAATTTTTAAAAATTTCTTCACTTTAAAGGATATAGTAATTTTTTAACATATGTATAGGCAAATAGGTTATGTTCTACGTGCATTCTATAATAGCAAAGGGGATGTAAACAACATATTATATGAAGAAGACATTGGCAAGGGACATTGCCCATGATTGAGTGAAGAAAAAGAATATCTTTTCCCCAAAAGTAACTATAAAAGTGGATAAATGGACCCCAACAGCCATGCAGCAGTCTGGAGACCAAACAGGACACAATAACTGGAGTAACATCCATGCTTGAGAACTAGAGAAATGTGGGCAGAGCAGTGGGGATCTGTGGCATTCTAACTCGAGGCTGCTCCTGCCCTCTCCTCCAAGCTTAGCCTGTAGGGAGGCTCCTCCAGGGCAGGACAGGCTGTGATGATGGCCATTTTCTCTGCTGTGGTTAAAGGGGGTTGTCTTGATTTGGAGCCATGGATGGTCCCTACTCTTGGCAGCCTTATTAAATCAAAGTCCCCAAAGCAGAAAAGCAGAAAGGCCAACAATAGCTCTACTAGACTGAGGTTGCAGTCAAATGCTGGGTGCAGATATAGTCCTGCTGAAGCTGCAAGCATGCATAAAGAGCAAAAGCCAGGAAGAGTTCTGATCAGCCACACTCTCCTAGCCAGCCCTGAGCCTACACATACACCTAGAGATGAGAAAGAGCCCAGCAGAAAATAAAAGACAGCAAAAGAAAATGGCCTGAACATGGTTTACCTCCTGGTTGTAGTGCCCTGGGTAATTCCCTCTGTTAGGACTGCAGCAGACATAATGATTTGCTTCTTGTAAACAGAATGTGGTAAAAAAAAATGACATGTCATTTCAAGGTGAGGCTATGAGAGACTCATCAGAGACTTGTGCAGCTTCATATTATAAGGAAAACAGAATCCACATCTTCACAGACAAGGATTACAGGGTCCACAGAGCCCAGGTAAGTTATTAAGCAATGAAACAAATGAAAAAACAGTTAACAATGATCTGTAGGGATGAGGATCAGAATGCAGCATTGCTACCATATTTTTTCAAATTGGTAAAGTTGCATTTAACCATGGTGTACAAAATAATGTTTTGATGTATGGAGCCATTGTGGAATGGTTAAATCTAGTTAATTAACTTATCCATTACATATCAATCAACAGATCATGGCAATATTTTTAATCTCCAGTTTTTAATAAAAAACTATAAATATGCAAAGAAACATAAAGTGTGACACATACTCTGGAAAAGAGTAATAACTAGAGACCGTGCCTGACTTCACATGGCTATTATAAATGTATTCAGAGAACTAAAGCAAACCATGTTTAAAATTTAAATGAAATTCTGGCAGCAGTGAAACAGCAGATAAAAATTCAAACAAAGAGACAAAAATTATGAAAAACAAGTGGAAATTCTAGAGTTGAAAAGTGCAATTGAAATGAAAGATTCACTAGAAAGAGTAGACTATATATAGCAGAGGGGAAAAAATTAACTTGAAGGTAGAGTAATAGAAACTAGCCACATCTGAAGAAAAGGGGGAAAAAAATGAAGAAAAATAAACAGAGTTTTAGGGACCAGTGGGATGACATCAAGCATGCCAACACACGTAGAATGGGAGTCCCAGAAGCAGAAGATTAAAAGTAAGGAGCAGAGAAAAAAATCACAGAGAAAACAATGGCCAATATCTTCTATTATTTTATGAAAAACATTCAACACACATCCAAGAAGTTCAATAAACTTTGAGTAAGAAAACTTCAGAGATCCACACCTGGACACATCAGAGCAACAGTCAAAAGACAAAACAAAGACAGAAATTGACACGAGAAGAACAACCCCTGAGTAAGGGAGCAACAGCACAATTACGGCCAACCTCTCACATAACACAGGGGCAGGCAGGAGGCAGGGAAATGACCCACGTGCTGAAAACTGTTAACAAGAATTCTGTTATCCGGCAAATCTTTCTTCAAAAATGAAGGTAATGTGAAGACCTGCCACATAAATCAAGACAAAAGGATTCATTGCCAAAATCTTGCAACTGTATTGTAAAATGGATGAATTGAGCAAAAGGTTAAGAACAGGAGGAAGGGCTGGGGCTATAGCTCAGTGGTACAGCGCTTGCCTAGCATGCGTGAGGCACTGGGTTCGATCCTCAGCACCACATATAAATAATAAATGAATAAAAAAGATCCATCAACAATTAAAAAATTTTTTTAAAAAGCTTCATCATTTAAAAACAAAAAAGAATAGGAGGAAATTAGAAGTTAAGATGATGTTTGCCTTTGGAGGGAGTTAGTGAACAGGGGCCATGAAGAAGGCTTCTGGGGTCCTGGTTTTACAGATGTCCTCATCTGTGATTCTGGCACAATACATAGCTGCCTTCAATTTAAGACAGAAGGAAAGGAAGAAAGAGAAGAAGGAAGGAAGGGAGGGAGGGAGAGACAAAGGGAGAAAGAGAAGGAAGGAAAGCAGAAGGCTAGTGTTGTGGTTTGTATGTGAGGTGTCTCCCAAAAGCTCACTCGGAGGCAATGCTAGAGCGTTCAGAGGGGAAATGATTAGGTTGACAGCCTGAACCTAATCAGTGAATTAATCCTTAATGGGATTAGCTAAGTGATAACTGGAGTCAGGTGGGGTGTGGCTGGAGGAGGTGGAGCATTAGGGCATGGCTTTGAGGTATGTGTTTTGTATCTGGAGAGTGGAGTCTCTTTCTCTGCTTTCTGATCATCACATGAGCTGCTTCCCTCTGCCACACTCTTCTGAGATGATGTTCAGCCTCACCTCAAGCCCAGAGGAATGGAGGAGGCCTTCTATGGACCCTTGAAACCATGAGTCCTCAAATATACTTTTCTTCCTCTACAATTGTTCTGGTCAGATCTTTTAGTCACAGCCATGAAAAAGGTGACCAAAACACTGCTCATGTCACGTCATTTTCCCTTTATTGTTTCTCCTGGCTTCTATTACTTTTCCAGTCGGAGCAAAGCCTGGGCCTTCCAGGATCCTGTGTGGTGTGGACTCCACCCACCGCCCAGCATGGTTTCTCACCATGTGGTTCTCCAGCCACCTTGGCTTCCTGTTGTTCCTGAAATATGCCATGATTTCCATCCTGCCCCAGGGCCTTTACACATGCTCATCCTTCTGGTCCATAGCCCTTACCTATTAGATGTTAGAGTCTACTAGAGCTGCTCTAACAAAATACTATAGGTTGGGTGGCTTATACCAACAAGTATTTATTTCTCATAGTTCTGGAATCTAGGAAGTCCCAGATCCAGATGCCAACAGATTCTGCATCTAGTGAGGGCCTGTTTCCATGTTCATAGATGGCACTTTCTAGTTGTGTCCTCACATGATGAAAAGGGCTGGCTAACTCTCTGTAATCATTTTACAAAAGGGTACTAATTCCACGAAGGCTCAGCCTGATGAACTAGTCACCTCCAAAGTCCCCACTTCCTGATACCATCACCTTGGGGGTTAAGCTTTCAATATATGAATTTGCAGAGCACTCAAATGTTCAGACCACAGCCACCCTGTTGAAACCCACTTAACCCATAGCTCAGTGCTCAGAGGCAACTCACCCAGAACCCCACCCCAGTCTATGGGGGCTTCCTCCTAGAATCAAATTCCTTTCCTTCACAGCGCCCATCCTCATTTGTCATTGTGAACTTAGACAGAACTGCCTGCTTCTTGTTTTACCCTCCAGCCCATGTTTTAGGAGGTTTGAATACAGTTTTCTCCTGCATTGTACCCCCAGCACTCTGCCTGGAGCCTAGCAGGTATCTGATACTGTTGAATGAATAAATGAACATGGAGTAACTGAGCTTATAAAACACTTCATGCTAACTAGAACACACTGTGGAAAGCTGGGATAATAAACTAGGGAATTTAGGTTTTTTTTAAATAGGAAACAAGGACTTATTGAAAACTTTTGAGCCGGGTACGGTGGCGCAAGCCTATAATCCCAGCAATTGGGGAGGCTGAGACAGGAGGATCGCAAGTTCAAAGCCAGCCTCAGCAATGACGAGGCAACTCAGTGAGACCCTGTCTCTACATAAAACAAAGAATACGGCTGGGGATGTGGTTCAGTGGTTGAATGCCCCTGAGTTCAATCTCCAGTACCAAAAAAAAGAAAAAAGAAAGAAAACTTTTGAGAAAGGAAGACACCTGAGCTGATTTTGTCTTAACAAGATCTCTATGAAATTGGAGGTGGGAAGGGAGCTGTAGAAGGGCCTAGATGAGAGAGGGTGCCTGAATAGGGGGACGGGGGTGGACACCTGGGAAAAATTGGGAAGTAGCTAAGGTGCCACCTCCACTGTCACCCCAGGAGCCAGCTGCCAAGCCCAGCGTGACCTCACAATCACCCTTCAGTCCTCTTTGAAGGCCAACGTTCAAGCTGCTTGCCTAACTCTGCTGTTTATCACACTGAGAGACCAGAGGCTACCTTCTGAATCACCCACACCAGCAAATCAAGACCCAGGGGTCAAGAGAATAGGAGATTCCTGGCCTCCCACCAAGGCACAGCCAAGACTCCAGCATGTCAGAGGACCAGGAAGACCCAAAGAGAGCCATGCCAACGGAGAGGAAGTCCATGTGGAGGACCCCCGAGGAGCGGCGGATGTCTGACCTCACACGGGTGTTGGAGTGGCTGGAGCGGAGACGGGGCAAGAAGCAAGGTCTCCAGGTAGGTATTGCCGAAGAAAAGTGGCAGAAGACGGTCTTCAAGTCTCTATAATAGGCAAGAAAGGCTGAGCCACACTCTCCCAAAACAAAGGGATGGAACATTTTTTTAAGCACCAGAGGGAGCTAGTGGCAATGTTCTGGAGGATGTTGGGGGGAGGCTGGGCACAGTTAGGCCATGGTGTTTGTGGACCAGCACTCCTCACTCAGCCTCCTGCCCTCCCACAGAGACCCATAGGGGTACAGCCTCCCCTGACTGTATGTCAAGGAATGGCTCCAGGTCCTGGAGAGAGACATTCCTGTATTGAAGATTGTCAAGAGTTTGAGAGAAGATTAACATCCCAAAGGGGCAAAGAAAAATAATTTACAGATGCAAGTTTTCTAAAGTACTAATGCTCCAAGAAAAAGGCAGTCAGAGGTCAGGGAAGAAACCTGGCTCTAGTTTAGTCAAACTGTGAGTAATTTTATCTTCAGTCAGTATTTGAGAAGGGCCAAGGGGCAGCAGCATTGGGCACCTCGGTGTTGGCAGATGGAATCCTTCCTAATGACCCTAACTTCCCCTTTCCTCATAATGGCTCCTGGACCAAGGGCATTCCACCATTACCCCCGCTGCAGCAGAGGTGGTTCCCCACCCCCACCCCCCGTCCTCTTTTTCTAGGAAGTACAGCAACCAGTTTGTACCCTTAGTGCTCCCCAGAGGTCCCCACCCTAGGCCATCAGCTATGGAGAACCCAGCCATGTCCTTGGAAAGAGGTATCCCTCTGCAGAAGATAACACCTGAGCCTGCCTCCTCTGACCCCAGAGCAAAATGGGTGACAGCAGCATTACTAGTGATGATGATGTTCATCTTACCACTACCTTTACCTCTTACTGGCTCAGCATTGAAGAAGGGTTAATTCCTCAGCTGCTCCTAGTTGGGCTCCAAGGTAGGAGCCATGACCACCCCTCAATTGAAGGATAAGGAGACTGGGGTGGAGGAAAGTCATTTTCTTGAGATCACAGTTCCTTAAGGGCAGAACCAGTTCTCAAACCCAAATGCATCCAATTCCCAAGCTCTCTCTGCTTTCTCCAGTGGAGCACCCCTGCCCTTCAGGAACGCTCCCAGTTCTGCTGACCTGCTTGCTTCTCTATAGCCACAGGGGTCTTGAGTGCTAATTCCCTGAGACAGTTTAAAAAACACCTGATGAACACATTTTCCACTAAGGTGCTAATGATTTACTGATATCCTGACTCTCTCAGAACTCAATTTAATATCACAGAAATCATATTCACTTTCATGGTTAGAATGTCCCTATCTCCTTTCACTGGGATAATAATAATATTTCAATGGCTTTACCATATACGTGGCTTTTAGTATAAATAATTTGGGACCCAGTGAGGGAACATTTGTTCTAGAATATTAAAGAAGCTCCTAAGAAAGAGGGTGACAAATCTTACATAGCAGATCCTGGACAGCAGGAGGTGGCAGGGGACCCATTAGTGGATGTGGCTGGAAAAGGCTGTCTGTACCACTTCAGCCCCTTCAGCCTCCTCTCGTTCCTTCTGGGATCAGTCATGGCAGTCCGGGCTTTGTCCCCATCTCAGATTGCTTATGGTGCTGCCTTGCGTGATCCATTTGGCATCAAAGAAGACCCTGTAAGTCCAGAGTCCCAGCCACAGAGGACTCTGAACTAGTGACTGGTGCACTTTCCTTGGGTCTGAGTCTCCACCACATCCCCCAGCCTTGGGGATGCTTGGGAGCTACTCCAGAGACCCCTGTGGGGATACTAAGGATAGATGGCAAGGGACTATGGAAAGAGGTCCCCCTGAGGAGATGGCCTTATCTCTCTCTCCTTAACCCAAAAACTCAGCCCTGGCCCCGACTTGCAGTCCTTCCCCACTAAGCCAAACAAACCTTGAAGGGACCTGGCTCCACTCTCCTTAGAAGGCCATGTGGCAACTCCCACCCCTGAAGCCCTTGGACAGGCCCCTCCACAGACCCCACTATCATGGAAACATTCCTACCACCTGCATAATGCCTGCCCAGCATTCTTTATGGACAGCTTTGCACCTACCTGCAGTAAATCATCTATTTCTCCCAAGAATCTTATGAGGTAGATTTTACTACTGTCCCCAGTTCTCAGATAAGGAAAATAAGCCACCGAGAGAGCAGTAATTTACCCAAGGTTATGCAGTCCCTGAACAATAGATAATCAAGATTCCAACCCAGGCAGCCTGAGCTGGAACCTACAGCCTGGGCCACTGTCTCTCCATAATTCCAAATGGATCATCTCCAGGGGGGCAGTAGCCCACTCACCAGGGAGACTTCTCCGTGCCGACAGAAGTTGGGAGTCTTCATGAGGACACTGAAGGTCTTTTCTGCTTTTTTCAGAAGCCAAAAGCCAAAGTAGAGTTGCCTCCCAAAACAAATGAGAAGGGAAAGAAGAAAGGCAAAGTCACAGTGAAACCGCAGGTAGGGAGCCACCCATGGTCATCCTCCACCATGACACAGCCCCCTCCCCGCCCTGCCCCGTGGGCTCTCCATCTGGATGAGGGGTGCCCACTCCTTTCCTGTAGTGTCTGGCTACATTTTTAAATGTAGAACTCTGCAATGCACTCCTGCCCCATGCTGACACCCAGATGAATCACCTGCACCCACCTCCCACCCTGTCCAGCTTCACCCAGCCAACCCCTGCACACCTGTGGTAAAGTTCCATGGCAGGGACTGCATCCTCTTCCACCTGCTGTTAGCCCCAACCCACCTTTCAGGAGTGCCATCTGAAAGATAAGAACACTGTGACCCAGTGAGAGAGCCCCATGGTCATGTGGTTAAAGGAGCAGCCCCAGCCCCAGCCCTCCTGGCCTCCTTCAGGGACAGGGAGAGTGAGAGGACAGCATTAGGAGCAGCACCAACTGAGCTCCCTGCCCTCCAAGTCTCACCCAGGGCCCAGGGCAGTTCTCTCCTTTGTCCCCTTTGTGGGTCTTTCAGCAAATCTTTGAAATTGGTCAGGGTCAGGGGTTGAGGGGGGGCGCTGGAGACAGGACAAAGCTGACCCTGTAACAAGGACGTACCTTCTGTCCTGCTCCTTCCAAGACCCTCAGGAAAAACTCTACGAAGAATGAGGAAAGCCTCTACCGGAGGATCTACGGATCAGAGCAAATAGGAGCCCGCGTCAGCATAGCGTCCAGCAGCTATACCAAGGAAGGCTCCAGGAAATCTGGTAAGGGGAGCACCTCAGCCCCTGCAGTCCAGAATTGTCCTCCCGAGGTCCTTCCTATCAGAGGAAACAAAAACTCATACCATCCTTGGTTCAAAGGCATACATACCATCCATTGTGCACACAGGAGTCAGAGACCCACATGGAGTCTCTGTAGGGATCACACCCAGGACCACATTTGGCAAGAAGGGTTGTTTCCGCCACCTGGACAGGAGACCAGTGGATCCACTTACCCCTGTGAATTCTCTTCTCAGGAAATCAACATAATGTATTCCAAGTTCCTGGATCATTTTGATAACATTGACCCCATGATTTCCCAATTATTTAATTATTTAGATACTGTGACAATGTCAATTACAGAAGGCACCACCCCTGTGGACCTGAAGCTTGCCAAGGTGCTGCTCACACCTAGGGAGGAGTAAGTGTAGGTTATACCAAATCCCCAGTTCTAAGTTCTGAACTCAGCTTCACCACTGTGTGACCTGGGCAAGCCTCTCCATCACTGTGCTCTAGTTTTCTCATGTGTAAAATGGGACAATAACATTACCTGCCTCAGAGTGTGGGGGCTTCAGCAAGATGTTGCATGTACAGTGCCCACCCTGACACAGAGGAGATGCTCAATAAATATCTGTGACTATTTTTAAAAAATATTTCGTTTAGTTGTCGATGGACCTTTTTATTTTATTTTATTTATTTTTATGCGGTGCTGAGGATCAAACCCAGTGCCTCACACATGCCAGGCAAGTGATCTACCACTGAGCTATGGACCCAGCCACAGAGACTATTGCTAAGTAAAAAATTTTGTTAAAATTTTGGGTAGGTATACTGTGAGGTTGGAAAAACAGATGCATTCGTTGTGCATGGCCTTTTGAATTTTTTTTTTTTTTTTGGTACTGGAGATTGAACTCAGGGGTACTCAACCACTGAGCCACATCCCCAGCCCTATTTTGTGTTTTATGTAGAGACAGGGTCTCACTGAGTTGCTTAGCACCTCGCTGTTGCTGAGGCTGGCTTTGAACTCGCGATTCTCCTGTCTCAGCCTCCCTAAGTGCTGGGATTAGAGGCCTGCGCCACTGCGCCCGGCTGTGCATGGCCTTTTGAAACAGAAGGACATAGTAAAGAGAAATCTGGAAGGGATTCCAGCTAGCCCAAGAGAAAAGTAGGCAAGAGCCTTTGAGCAGGAGCTGCCAATTCTACTACCTAAAGTTGCCTCTCTTGTGTCCAAAAGAAGTCCTTCCCCCCCGCCCCGCCTTTTCATTTAATACAACAAAGCCATTGTAATCATACTGTCGTCAGTTACCCATCAGATTTAAATGTGATTGCTCTTTTAAGATCCTGGACTAAATCCCAGAATAGTATTTTAGTGGAAAAACTGAAAAAATCCAAAAAAGCTCTGTAATGGACCAATGTTTATTTCTTCATCTTGATGAATGGTCCACGGGCATATAAGATGTTAGCATCCAGGAAGATTGAGTGAAGGGTATAAAGGAACACTCCTTATTTTTTTTTAAATCCATAATTATTCCAAAATTTAAAAATTTATTTAAAAAACAAGATTGGCTTGTGTCCCATGGGAAGGACTTCTTAAGTCTTCTGTGAGTCCCAGTGTTGTGTCTAGCTCCAAAGTTCTGGTCCTTCTGGGTCCTCAAGCTTTTTTAGATCTCGCTTCCAGTAGATTTTCCCTTCTCTCTGCCAAACCAGAGGCAGAACAGCCCTATTTCTTGATTTTTTCCTTAAATCTTTTACATGAAATCTTTATGTATAAGCAAACTTAACTGAAGGTTTAGGGACAACTGAAGGAAGGAATTGTGCCACCTATTATACAGAAAACAAATCAGAGACTGATTATGAGACCCCTTGTTCAAAATCCTTTGTCCCTTTCTCCCAGAAGTCTTTTCTTGGCTACATTTCCTTGCAAGTAGTAGCTTCCTGACATTTTTCTCAACTCCAAGACTGGGACTAGGTTAAGACAGGCATCCCGGGCACAAATCTAAGGAGGCACCAATGCCTAAGTACTGACATTGCACAGGCATCAACCTGACATTGAGAGCCTTCTTCAAGTTTGCCCAGGGCATCTTGCTTGACTCACCCTAGTACCAGTCCTGCCCAGCCCTCCTTCCTCTCACTTTCCTTCCCTTCTCTTCCATGCTCTGCATTGGTCCACACATTTCCATTGGCTTTTTGTTTGGAAAGATCTTTGTTTCATTTGTCTCATTCCCAAAGTAGCCTCCTTTCAAGGTATTTTCCTAGACAAAATCAGTTCCTTCCCTAAAAGAAACTTATACCAACTGATTGAATAATTCTCAAAGATAAACTGCACACAGAGGAACCCAAAAGCAAATCCCAAAACTTCCACATAGATGAAGATCAATAGAAGACTAATCATCTAAATGAGAATTGAGACAGAGTTAAATATAACAAGAATATCAAAATGGCAGTAAACCACAAACGCATATCCTTAATAACACTGAATATAAATGATCTCAACTCCCCAATTAAAAGGCACAGATTAGCAGGAATGGATCAAAAGACAAGACCCAACTATGTGCAGTTTACAAGAGACTCATCTCAAAGGCAAAGACTCACTCACTGCAGGGAAAAAGTTGGAAAAAAATTCCATAATTAAGTTCAAAAACAAGCTGGGAAGCTACTATCATATCTGACAAAGTTGATTTCAAGCAAAAATTAATCAGAAGAGACAAAGAAGGCAACTACATCCTGATAAAAGGAACAAGCCAACAAGAAGATATCATGATAATAAACATTTATGCCCCAAATGTCAGGCCACCCAATTACTTTAAAAGAAAATACTCCTTGATGTTAAACTCCAGATAGGCCCCAATAAAACTGGGTAATTTCAATACACCTTTATCACCAATAGACAGGTCATCAAAGCATAAAATCAATAAAGATATCTCCAACCACCTAATAGACATTACAGAATTTTTAACCCAGAACAGCTAAATTTACCTTATTCTCAGCAGTTTATGGAACATTTTCCAAAATAGACCATATTCTAAGTCACAATGTAAGCCTTAGCAAATACAAAAAATGAAAGAAAGAAAGGAAGGAAGGAAGGAAGGAAGAAAGAAAGGCAATATAATCCTACGTGTCATATCAGAACATAACAGAATAAAGCTAGAAATAAATAGCAAGGAAAATAATAGAAACCCCATACACACATGAAGATTACACAATATTCTTTTAATTGGAGAATGGATCAAAGAAGAAACAAGAGAAAAAATTCTTAGAAACAAATGAGAACATAAATACAAAATATAAAAACTTCTGGGACAATATCAAAGCAGCACTAAGAGGAAACTTTATTGCCTTGAGTGCCTACATTTAAAAAATAGAGCAATCTCAAATAAATAAGCTTATGCTCCACCTCAAGGCCGGAAAAAGAAGAACAAACTAAGTCCCAAATCAGTAGAAAATGGGAAATAATTAAGATCAGGGCCAAAATCAATGAAATTGAGAATTTAAAAAAAAATGCAGGATCACTGCAATGAAGAATTGGCTCTTTGAAAAGACAAATAAGACTGATAAATCCTTAGCCAAACTAACCAAGAGAGATCCAAGTCAATAAAATTAGAGACAAAGAAGGAGATACCAGACACTTCTGAAATCCAGAAGATCACTAGAAACTCTTTTAAAATTTATACTCCAGTAAACTGCAAAATGTAGAGGACACTGACAAATTTCTAGACCCATATGACCTGCCCAAATTGAACCAGGAAGATACAGAAAGCCTAAATAGATCAATATCAATAATGAAATTGAAATGTAAATTAAAAGCCTTTCAACAAATAAGAGCCCAGGATCTGGTGGATTCTCAACTGAATTCTATTAGACCTTTATAGAAGCACCAGCACCAGTCTTTCTCAAAGTATTCCATGAAATTGAAAAGGATGGAACACTCCCAAATCCATTCTATGAAGCCAGAATCACCATGGTACCAAAACCAGACAAAGACACCTCTAGGAAATAAAACTACAGACCAATCACCCAGATGAATATAGATGCAAAAAATTCTTAACAAAATATTAGTAAACTGCTTTCAGAAAGTATGGTATGGGGCTAGGGTTGTGGTTCAGTGGTAGAGCATATGTGAGGCACTGGGTTTGATCCTTAGAACCACATAAAAAATAAATAAATAAAATTAAGGCATTGTGTCCTTTTAAAAAGGACATCATTTTTAAAATGTATGTTATATTAAAAAGATAATATACCCAGACTAAATGGCTTCATTCCAGGGATGCAAGTTTGGTTCAACATACACAAATCAAATACAACTCACTACTTAAATATAATTAAGAATGAGAATCATATGACCATCTCAATAGATGCAGAAAAAGCCTTTGGTAAAATACAGCAATATTCATGTTAAAAACACTGGAGAAACAAGGGCATAGAAGGAACTTACCCCAACCTAAAGATTAGACATGACAGACTTAAAGCCAACATCATATTGAATGAAGAAAAACTGAAAGCTTTTCCTCTAAAATCAGGAATAAGACAAGGATGTCCACTCTTGCCAATCCTATTCAATAGAGTCCTCAAAACACTAGATAGAGCAATCAAGCAAGAGAAGGAAATTAAAGGAATACAAATAGGAAAAGAAAAAATCAAACTGTCGCTGTTTGCTGATGACCCTATATCTAAAAGACCCAAAGAATTCCACTTTAAGACTTATAGAGCTGAAAAATGAATTCAGCAAAGTAGCAGGATCCAACATTCATAAATCAATAGCTTTTCTGCACTCCAACAGTGATTCTGCTGAGAAAGAAATCAGGAAAACCATCCCATTCAAACTAACCTCAAAAAAAAAATAAAACAAAAGCTTGGGAATTAATCTAACTAAGAGGAGGAAAGATCTCTACAAAAGTGATAGAGAACTGAAGAAAGAAATTTAGAAGACTTTAGAAGATGGAAAGACTTCCTGGGTTCTTAGATAGGCAGAATTAATATTGTCAAATGGCCAGACTACCAAAAGCAATATATAGATTTGATGAAATTCCCATGAAAATATCAATGACATTCTTCACAAAACTAGAAAATACTATTTTAAAATTCATTTGGAAGAATAAGAGACCCAGAATAGCCAAAGCAATGCTGATCAAGAAAAACAAAGCAGGAGGTATCATAATACTTGATCAGAAATTATACTACAGAGCTATCATAACAAAAACAGCATGGTATTGGTATCAAAATAGATATGAAGACCAATAGAACAGAATATGAGACACAGAGATAACCCCACACAGATAAACTCATCTATATTTAACAAAGTTGCCAAAAATATTTGTTGGAAAAAAGATAGGTTTTTTTTAAAAATATTTTTTATTTGTTGATGGATCTTTATTTTATTCATTTGTTACTTATATGTGGTGCTGAGGATCGAACCCAGTGCCTCACACATGCCAAGCAAGCACTCCACCACTGAGCCACAGCCCCAGCCCAAAAGATAGGCTTTTTAACAAATGATGCTAGGAAAAATGGATATCCACATGTAGAAGAAAGAAATTAGATCTCTTGCACCCTGCACAAAAGTCAAATCAGAATGGACCAAAGACTTAGGATTAGACCAGAAACCTTGCAACTGCTTAGAAGAAAACATAGGATCAACATTCCATCATATAGGTACAGGCATTGACTTTCTCAACAAGATCCCTAAAGGTCAAGAAATAAAAACCAAGGATCAATAAGTAGGATGCTATCAAATTAAAAAGCTTCTGCCCAGCAACAGAAATGATTAAGAGAGTGAAAAAAGAGTCTACAAAATGGTAGAAAAATTTTTGCCAGCTACTCATCTGACAGGGAATTAATATCCAGAATACTTAAAGAACTCAATGCCCAAAAAAACAAATAACTCAACCAATAAATGGGCAAAAGTACTAAACAGACATTTCTCAAAAGAAGAAACACAAATGGCCAACATATATGAAAAAATGTTCAACATGTCTAGTAACCAGGGAAATGGAAATCAAAAGTACACTAAGATTTTGTCTCATTCCAATCAGAATGTCAATGATCAAGAATACAAATAATAATAAATGCTGGCAAGGATGTGGGGGGAAAGCTACACTCATACATTGTTGGTGTAACTGCAGATTAGCACAATCACTCTGGAAAGCAGTGTGGCAATTCCTCAAAAAACCAGAAATGAAACGATCATAGACCCAGCTATCCCACTCCTCCGTATTTACCCTGGAGAATTAAAGTCATCTCACTACAGTGATACATGCATACTCATGTTTATAGCAGCATAATTCACAATAGCCAAACTATGGAACCAGCGTAGATATCCATCAATAAATGAATGGATAAAGGAAATGTGGTGTACACACACGATGGAGTTTTACTCAGCCATAAAGAAAATGAAATAATGACATTTTCTTGTAACTGAATAAAAATGGAAAAAATCATGCTAAGTGAAATAATCCAGACTGAGAAAATCAAGAGTGGATTGTTTTCTCTCATGTATGGAAACTAGAGCAAAATAAGGGAAAGAAGGCAGTGGGGGAAGAAATCAGATATCATAAAGATAGAGGGAAGATCAACAGAATAGAAGAAGGAGAGCAAGAGGAAGGGAGGAAGGGAAAGGAGAAGAAATATATCAGGAATTTAACAAAATCATGTTATATCCATGTATAAATGTACAATAGGGAATTTCACCTTTATATGTAGAAAGTACCAATCAAAAATCAAAACTAAAGGAGTGAAAAAAAGATCAGTCGAGAAGAGGAGGGGGAAATGGGAATTAAAATCAAATTCTTTGCATGTATGATTTTGTCAAAATGAACCCAAATATTATGTGTAATTATAATGCTCTAATAAAAATTAATTATCATTTACATCTCAATTAACAAGGATGCAGCAGGGCAGGCTGACTTGCCAGCTACTGAAACCTCTGCCCTCCCCTACTTTCCCTACCCAGACAAATACTCTGTTGGAAAATGAAGTTGTCTTTCCTAATGTAATACAATGAGTAGCCACTAGAGGGCAGGAAAAAGGCCAGCCCAAGTACAGCCGCAGGTATTCAGAGGCATCTAGGAAATATTGGGTATTCAGATGTGGCACCCAGGACTGAGGCAGGGCTGGGACTGGGCACAGCAAGAGCCACTTCCTGTGCAGGCTGGTAAATGACCTACTGAGTGGGCAGAATCTTGACTGGGAGACAAGTTCAAGACAAAGCAAAGCCTAGGAAGAGCATGGAGCCAACTACATGCTCAATTCTCATATTAGCTCACATTAATACAGGCTCAGAGAAAACTCAGCATGCCGCACATTGTATGTACCGTCTCAGAGAATGGCATTACCCCCAACACAGAGGCCAAAGCCAGAAGTCAGAAATTCTATTCTATCACTTGCCCCATCTCTCAACATTCTAAGACCAGGTTCCAGGTCATGCAGCTCTTATCTCCTGAAAATTATTAATCTATTTCTCTTCTTCCTCATATTCACTACTATTACCTTAGTTTAACATTGATTGTCTTCCAATAAAATAGCTTCCAAAAGTTTTCAGCTTCTCTGACTGTTACATTGCTCTTTCTAATTTATTTGTGTCTCTAAAGTTTCATCATGATTCCACAAAAACATTAATAGAGCTGCAATAATTGACCCTAAAGAAATGAAGATCTGCTGGGTGTGGTGGCACATGCCAGTAATCCCAGCAACTTGGGAGGCTGAGGCAAGAAGACCGTAAGTTCAAGGCCAGTCTCAGCAACTTGGTAGGCCCTCAACAACTTAGCCAGACCCTGTCTCAAAATAAAAAGGGCTAGAGATGTGGCACAGTGGTTAAGCACTCGTGCGTTCAATCCCCAGTATCCCCCAAAAAGAAATGAAGATCTATGAACTGGTTGAAATTTTTCAGAATAATTCTCTTAAAGAAGTTCAGTTAACTACAAAACAAACAAACAAATGAAATTAGGAAAATAATACTTGAACAAAATGAAAAGTGCAAGAAAGAAATTTTAAGAACAGATAACCAAGAAATGAAAAATACGATGTCTTATCAGAAAAGGCTAATAAAGCACTTTGAGGGCTGGGGATATAGCTCAGTTGGTAGAGTGCTTGCTTTGCATGCACAAGGCCCTGAGTTCAATCCCCAGCACCAAAAAAACAAAAAAAAAACACTTTCACAGCAGACTTGACAAGCAGAATAAGTGAATTCAAAGACACTTCATTTGGCATTATCCAGTTGGAGGAATATGTTAGTCAGCTTTTCATTGCTGTGACCAAAATGCCCCACAAGAACAATTTAGAGAAGGAAAAGTTTATTTTGTCTCACAGTTTCAGAGGTTTAGTCCATGGTGAGTCATGGACTCACCAAAGTGAGGCATAACATCATGGCAGAAGGGCATGGTGGAGAGGCACTGCTCACCTCATGGCAGCCAGGAAAAGACAGAGAGAATGGGGCCACTGGGAAAAGTACTCTTCCAGAGCCCACCCCCAGTGACTAACCTCCTCAAGTCACCTGCATATAGTTACCACCCAATTAGTCCACTCAAATTAGGTCATAGCTCTCACAATCCAATCATTTCACTTCCTGCACTAACACAGGAATTTTGGGAGGCCATCCCATATCTAAACCATAGAATGGTTTAGATGCCCCTGGTCCCTAAGAGCTCATGTTCATCTCAAAATGCAAAATGTATTTAGTCCATCTCCAAGAGTCCTATAGTCTTCACAGTTCTAGCATTGCTGAAAATCCTAAGTCTGAAGTCTCCTCTGAGACTTAAGGCACATTTTTGGCTATAAGTCTCAGTAAGAATCAGAAACAAGTTACATATGTCCAGTATTCAGAGTAAATATTCTTATTTCAAAAGGGGCATAGACAAAAGGGATGAGGTGAAAAAGCACTGAAAACCAGCTCAGCAAACAGGTCCTGCAACTCCTCAGCTGGATCTAGAACACGTGGAAGCAGATGTTTTCTCCAGAGGGCTTGGGCAGTCCTACCTCTCTGGCCTTGCTGGTTGCAACACACATGGGTTCTTTTAGAAGGACTCTGTCCATAGTCAGTAATTTTTGTCAATAGCACACACTATTGGCATTTCTTAATTCCTGGGGCCTCCATCACACATCACCCTCAGAAAGGGGCAGCTCACAGAGATTTCAACCCTCCTACACTTTGCTTGGTCTCCCAGGCCTTCCTTTGAAATCTCAGTGGAAGCCTCCATGACCACTTAACTCCAGCATGCTGCATTCCAGCAGAACCAGCAGCGTGTGGATGATGCCAAGTTCTACTGCCATCTCACACAGTAGTTTGATGCTCTGGGATCTTGGTTGCTGTAGCCTCTGGGTGACTGGGTGACTGAGCAGGGTGAAACAACTTCCTAGCCATGTGAGCCTTGCTATAGGTGTGGTCTTGCAAATTCCTATGATACCCTGAAGGCATCTTTCCTAGTATTGGCATGCAAAGTACTTAGCATCTCTTTGGAGGCTATAATCTCTTCAACAAACAAAATTTCTTGGCCCCAGTTTTACATGTACTTTTCTGGTCAAGCTGAAAGCTTTTAAACTCTTCCTTCTCTGTTTTATGCTCTTGATTCTCACACACAAAAAACAACTTGGCCAAAAGCTGCTAGTGATGTCCTCACCACTGACTGACTGCCTGTGCAGCCTTGAAATTTCCTCTGCCAGATTAGACCCTTACCTTCAGATTTAGGCCCACACAAAGTCTCAGGATATTGTCAAAATGTAGACAAGTCTAAACTTTTCCAAATTCCTCCTGCAAATCAGTCCAAATGCTTCTGAACCACATAGTCAGGTTAGTCACAGCAACGATCCCCACTTCTAGGTCCCAGTTTCTGTCTTAGTCAGCTTTTCATTACTGTGACCAAAGTGTAAAACAAGAACAACTCAAAGCCAAGCATGGTGGGGCATTCCTATAATCCCAGTGACTTAGGAAGCTGAGGCAGGAAGATTGCGAGTTCAAAGCCAGCCTTAGCAAAAGCAAGGAACTTAGCAACTCAGTGAGACCCTGTCTCTAAATAAAATACAAAATAGGGCTGGGGATGTGGCTCAGTGGTCGAGTGCCCCTGAGTTCAATCCCTGGTACCAAAAAAACAAAACAGATGAGGAAAAGTTTATTTTGGCTAAAAGTTATTTGGTTCCAGAGGTTTAGTCCATGATTGGCCAAGTCCATTGCTCTGGGCCCATAATGAAGCAGAATATCATGGTGGAAGGTGTGGTGGAAGAGCACTGTTTACCTCATGGCAGCTGGGAAGTAGAGAGACAGCAAGGAGCTGCAGGAAAAGTGAACCCTTCCAGGGCAGGGCCCCAGTGACCCACCTCCTCCAGCCGCAGCCAACCCGCCTACAGTTACTATCAGCCCATTCAAACTAGGATAGACTAAGCCATAGCTTTCACAATCCAGTCATTTCACCTCTGAATATGATTGCATTAACCCAGGAGCTTGGGGGGAACACCTTATTCCAAACCATAATAAGGAGCAAAAAGAAAAAAGAATGAAGAAAACTTTCAGGATTTATGAAACACCATCAAGCACAATGATATATTCCTGTTGAGTGTCCAAGAAGAAGATGGAAAGAAAGGAAATGGAAGATTATTTAAGGAAATATTGGCTGAAAACCTCCCACATGTGGACACCCAGTTTCATGAGGCCCCAAGGTCTCCAAATGGTTCAACACAAAAACATCTACACATCATAATTAAATTGTTAAAAGTCTAAGAGAAAGAGAAAAATATGAAAACAACAGAAAAGCAACTTGTCATATACAAGGCAGCCTTCAGGAAACTATCAATGGATTTCTCATCAGGAGCCTTGCAGGCCAGGAAAGAGTGGGATGATATATTTAAAATATTGGAAAAAAGAAAAACTCCTGCCAACTACAGAATACTATGCCCACTAAAGCTGTCTTACAGAAATGGAGAGACAATGACCTTCCCAGATAAGCAAAAGTTGAGAGAGTTCATTACTACTAGCACTGCTTTACATCACCTTCAAATTTAGGCCCACACAGTCTCAGGATATTATCAAAATGTAGACAAGTCTAAACTTCTCCAAATTCCTCCTGGGATTAGCTGTAGAAACATAATCCCAGAGGCTCAAGAGGATCTCAAGTTCAAAGCCAACCTCGGCAAAAGTCTCACTTTTGCTAAGCAACTCATTGAGACCCTGTTTCAAAATAAAATATAAAATAGGGCTGGGGATGTGGCTCAGTGGTTGAGTGCCCCTGAGTTCAATCCCCAGTACTAATATATATATATATATTTCTCCATATGTTACAAACTGTACAGTGCATCAATATTATGTTTTCTTTAAAAACTACATTATAGGGCTGGGATTGTGGCTCAGTGGTAGAGCGCTTGCCTTGCATGCGTGAGGTACTGGGTTCGATCCTCAGCACCACATAAAAATAAAATAAAGATATTGTGTCCATCTACAGCTAAAAAAATTATTTAAAAAAATTAAAAAAAAAAACTACATTATAAACTAGGCACAGTGGCACACGCCTGTAATCCCAGCACTTTAAGAGGCTGAGACAGGAGAACCGTGAGTTAAAAGCCAGCCTCAGCAACAGTGAGGTGCTAAGCAACTCAGTGAGACCCTGTCTCTAAATAAAACACAAAATAGGGCTGGGGATGTGGCTCAGTGGTCGAGTACTCCTGAGTTCAATCCCTGGTGCCAAAAAAAGAGAGAGAGACAGAGAGACTTTAACATTTGCTCACATTTTTAACATTTTTAAACATTTCTGATGCTCTTTATTCTTTCACACAGACACAGATTTCTGCCTGGTGTTATTTTCCCTCTGCCTGATATGGGCAATAAAAGGCCCTGGGAAACAATCAGAACACATTTCCAAAGTCAATCTTGGCAAAATCTGAGTAGCTTGACTGAGAAAAGGGAATTAACTTGGCCTTCCCTGCAGACACCTATGGACGCCAGAGTATTCTGCAGATGCTAAGGCAAGGGTGCCTTTCTAATGCAGAGGGGTAAAGGACAAAAAAACCCTGTTGACTCATGAATACTGTGTTGGGCCCTGGAGTCCCAAACATGGCCCACGAGAAATACAACTTGTTCAACCACAGACCCAGAAATTTGGATCAATATTGTCCAAAAGAGTGGCCAACACAGGCTCCCGGGAGAAGGGGCTGTCAACCTGGGTTCATTCATAAGTTTATCACTAATTAGATACAGCATCTTGTGCCCAGTGCCTAAGCTTTCTCTTTTTTTTTAATATTTTTTTTAGTTGTAGATGAGCACGATATCTGTATTTTATTTATTTTTATGTGGTGCTGAGGATCGAACCCAGGGCCTCACGCACGCGAGGCAGGCACTCTACCACTGAGCCACAATCCCAGCCCCTGCCTAAGCTTCCTGATCTTCACATTTCTAATTTATTAAATGATATGATACAGGTATGAGACTACAGTGCCCCTACCTCCTTAGAAAGCCCTTGATTGCTATTACCTTTTATATTGCTACTATTTCTTCCAATAGAAGCCCACTTTCTCTGTAAGGTTGCAAGATTTCATCAATAAGTTCAAGACTTTTACCAGGAGATGCCAAGTGGAAGGACTTGAGACCTACAATTATACAAATGGGGAAACAAGGCTCTGGAGGGAGAGTGACTTGCCCAAGGCCCCATATTGAGTCAGTGGTTGAATTAGGGTTCTTTATGTCCATTATTCTCTGGCCAGGTGAGAGGGTCAGGTGGTCTTGGCAATTCCTGTTTTTTCAGTATAAAAATTGGTGCTGTATTCCTGAAGAATATTTACAAAAAATCACCATAAAAAATATTAACATTCAAAAAAAGAAAACATTTAAGAGCCACCTATAGTATCCTAAACCTATTGGAAATAAAATTTGAAACTACTCTTCAACTTAAAAAATTGGAATTAAGAAACACATCCAAATTATCTATGTGTCAGTGAAAATAAGGCTGTTTTATACCAAAACCTGTGGGGCAGAGGCAAAATGTATGCTCAGAGAAAAATGTACACCAAAAACTAAAGTAAAAGTAATGGTTCTTGTCTTTATAAAACAAAAAATGAAAGAAATAATTAACATTTTTTATTAGTTTGTAAGTAGAAGACAGAATTACTATGAAAAAAAAGAATTAAATACTGGCAGAAATTAATGAAAATCAAGATAAAAGTAATTAAAAGTAAAAAACAATGTCAATTTTTTGGAAAATCAAGTGACATACATGAAGATAACATAAGCCTTTTAAAAAGAAGAGTAAAATATCTCAAGAGTTTGTGTGAGAGCTGGGCACAGCGACACACACCTGTACTCCCCGCATCTTAGAAGGCTGAAGCAGGAGGATCATGTGTTCCAAGTCAGCCTCAGGAACTTAGCAAGGCCCTGAGCAACATAGTGAGACCCTGTCTCTAAATAAAACACAAAAAAGGGCTGGGGATATGGTTCAGTGATTAAGCGCCCCTGGGTCCAATCCTCAGGAAAGAAAGAAAGAAAAAGGCGGGGGGAGAAAGAAAGAAAGTATGAGAAAGGATTCAGAGCAAAAAAAAAAAAAGAAGTTCATATATTCATATATTAAGTGTACTTTGTTTTTTTTTGGTAGCAGAGATTGAAACCAGAAGTGCTTAACCACTGAGCCACATCCCCAGCTTTTTTTTATATATATTTCATTTAGAGAAAGGGTCTCACTGAGTTGCGTAAGGCCTCTCTAAAATGCTGAGACTGGCTTTGAACTTGAGATCCTCCTGCCTCAGCCTCCAGAGCTGCTGGGATTACAGGAGTATGCCATGTGCCCAGCTCTATTAAGTATATTTGCTATAATATTTGTTTTTTAGAATTTTGTGTCTATATTACTGTATAGAGGTATGTGATTCATATTATACAGAACCTATATAATATATATCCCATCTAACCTTTAAAGAGCAAATAATTTCAATGTCACTTCAGTTATTACAGACAAATAGAATATAGACATTTCTGCATTAATTTAACCAGACATCATAACAAAACTAACATTTTAATGAAAAACTGCAGACCAATTTTACAATAATTTAGATGCAAAAAATATCCAAAAATATTTTTAAATACACCAAATATGACAATGTCTAATGATTCCTCATGACTCAATAGTATTTATTACAATAGGTAAGAAATGGCTTACTACAAGGATATCTAGCAACAATTTTATTACATCAGCAAACGAAAGGAAATGCTAGATAACCATATCAATAGATGATACAAAAGCAATAAATTGCCATCAAGCTATTGTTACTAATAAAAACTCCAAAGTTAAAATTAAACTGCTAAAACATGATAAAACATATACCCAAAATAGCATCAAAGATCATTGCAAATTATGAAATGCTAAAGTTGTCAACTAAAATCGAGGATAAAATGGTGCATATCATTATTGTCATTGTTTTGCAGGGTCTGTCAAATGAAATATGTCAAGAAGAAAATAAAAGTTTTATGAACAGCGGGAGGATTTTTTTCATTTTTCTTAAATATGACTGCATTTCTGCCAAAGTCAAGAAAGTCTTATAAAAAAATCAATAAAATTTGCTAATTGATCAAATGTATTGTTTGTTGATGTACTAGACAAACACATTTTAAGAAACAATAGATTTCTCTCTATACTAGTCATGCCAACTAAAAATGGAATGGGTAGAAAATATTCCATTCTCATAAGTAAAAGTTTATAAAATAATTAGAGGAATTTAACAAGAAGAAAAAATTAAGATCTCCAAGCTCTAACCCCAGTAGGATTTTATTCAGTACGAATGCCGTATTTGGGTCACATCAGACGTTCAGAGTTTCATATATTTGTCGCTCGGTGCATGCTGTTCCTCCAGCCTGCAATCATTTTCTCCCTTTTTCTAATAAACTATTTGTCCTTTAACATCGCCCCTACGCCCAAAGCTTATCCCCTCTGATTTCTTCCTCTACCTCCTCTAATTTCCTTTAGGTAAACTCCCTCTGGGCAAGGAGCAGAGGAAAGATTGAGGGAAAGAGGTACCGGGGAGGAGAAAAAGAGAGGACGTTCGAAAGGCAGGGAGCCCGCGGGAGGAAAGGAGGAAAAAAATTCAATGGTGCAAAGGAATTTGGGGAAGCCTTGCAAAGCTGCCTCCTTAAGCCAGGCGTTGCCTGAAGCCCCTGCGCTCAGCCTGGCTCCCTTCCCGCCCAGCCCGCCTCTCTCCTCTCCCAGGCGCTAACTCACCGCGGCATCTGTCCTGTTTCAGAGTTAGACATCAAGGATGCCATCGCCCTAGAGTCTGGTCAGCGGGCCAGCTCGTTCCGCCGACAAAGCAGCGTTGTAGATCCAATGCTGCAGGAAGCCATCTTCAGCGGCGGCCGCAGGGCGACGAGGGACTGGGGAGGTAAGACGACAGATGCCAATTACGAGCGCAAGCTGAAGACCCTCTTGGACAAGAGCAACGAGCCCAAGATAGAAACCCTGAAGATGCTCAAGCCAGAGGAAGTGCTCAACTGCCGGTGAGCAGCCCCGGGCGAGCGCGTGGGCTGAGGGCGTCCTGGGAGGACGCGAGGCTGTGGTTACCGGTCTCGGTGTCGGACACCTGGAAACCTAGGTGGGCTCAGCAGGAGTCAGCTCTGTCCTTGAGTCCCAAAGGACTGTTCCAGCCGAAGCCAGTGGGTTTCCCAGCAGCCTCACCGGCCAGGGGTGAGGCTACCATTTAGGTGCTGCTATTTTTGGTGCTACACATTTGGACCCTTATGCACTATTTGCAATATTTTCGTTAGTTATACAATAGAAGCCATGAATGGTATTCAGAAAGGAAAGAAAGAACAGGGGCCCATTCCTGTAATTCCAGTGAGGCTGGAGGCTGAGGCAGGAGGATCACAAGTTCAGGCCAGCCTCAGCAACTTAACCAGACTCTGTCTCAAAATGAATAAATGAAAAGAACTGGAGATGTAGCTCAATAGTAAATTGCCTCTGGGTTCAATCCTGAGTCCAAAAAAAAAAAGAATGAGTTGCCTCTGGTCTTGTTTTAACAGGAAATTCTACTAAGATCACTCCACACTATGGGGTGGAATGGTAGCCACAGTCCCCAGTGGCATTCTGCTGTATTTTTGGACTTTTAGACTCCCAACAGGACCATGAACCAAGCAAGGCCATTGGATGCACACTGCTCTTACCAAAGGGCTCCCTTCTTGCTTGCTCACTTATCTATCAGGAATTGCTGTTTTTCAGCTTGGTCTCCACCCTGCCCTGCAAAATAACAAGGATCCCTCTCCCTAGCCCAGTGTTACAAAGTCCAAAAATGTTAGCTGAGGGGAAAAGAGACAACAGAATAACGTAGTCATCCTTGTGAAATCGACAGCAATGAACTCGTCCATAAGGTGGCCACAATGGCAGGAAGTCCAATGGCCCCACTGCAAGGTCCTCTCTGCTTACTGCCAGGCTAAGGGGTGGGTGAGTGGAATGGTTAACTGGCTGCAAGATGAACAGGCGGAGTCCCCAGTTGATTGCCCTGGTGGGTAACCAATGGCTGGATGACTTTGGCTATGGCTTTTAGATCAATCATGTGTTTCTAATTAACTCTGGCTCCATGGTGGGAAGAAAAGAGATTTGGATAGGACTCTGGTCCTCCAAGGAGGGAGAAAGAATATTTGAAGAGATGACATGTACGAAGTCATTAGAAAAACGTTCAAGAAAAGGATGAAATAGTTCAGAATGGGATCTTAATGGATGCCCACATGCACAAATGTGTGAGACCTCAGAGGCTGGGCTGGTCAGGGAGGAAGGGGGGGACTGTGGGTGGAGTCAAGGACAAGATAGTCCGGGTGTGCCGATAGGTGAGGTGTGAGAACAGGTGAGCTCTGAGAGGCTCGTGAAGGAGAAAGGAGGTCGTTTCCATCAAAATGCAGCTCCTCCACATCAGATGTCTGCAGTAAAGTGCCAACCAGCAGGTGCCCAAGCTGAGGAAGGTCAGGGCTGATGGGGGAATAAGTTCTCTGGCTAAAACAGCAAAGAAACTTTCTAGAACATACAGCAAAAACAGAATCTCTTCCATCCTTCAACATACGTCAGATTGCGAGGCTTTAGAAAGTAGTGTAAATCAGTGTCCTAAGTGTTTTAATTGTCTGAATGTTATTAGAATAAAATATGCACTTGTATTTCTAGATCTGTTCGGCCGTTATTTCCACCATTCTGTGTTTCCCACAGCCCTTGACATCTCTCAGAGTACGTGCCTATGAGAGCGACAGAGCACACAATAATTTACACTCTAGTTTTTCTCCCCACTTGGTTTCAGGTGACAGCCATGTTACACTTTGTTCTTCCTAATGCCATTTTAATTATGGCATTTTAATTAAGCGCCCTCAGAACAGGGATGGTCGGTTTTTTTGCTTAAGAATTCCTCTGTTGATGGAATTTCTCAGATCCCTGTTGTTGATAAACCCCACATGAACCCTTTCTATTATATAACTTTTCCTTCCGCTGACTTCTTTACTTGATGTAAGTGGATGTTTTAGTCAGCTTTTTCACTGCTGGGACTAAAAGTCTTGACCAGAACAATTGTAGAGGAAAAGGCTCAGGGTTTCAGAGGTCTCAGTCCACAGGCCGCCGACTTCATTCCTCGGGGCTCAAGGTGAGGGTGAGCATCATGGTGGATGAGTGTGGTGGAGGGGAGCAGCTCCTATGATGATCAGCAAGCAGAGAGAGACTCTTCAAACACGTACCCCAAAGGCACACCCCTAAAGACCCACCTCCTCCAGCCACACCCTACCCACCTTAGTTACCACTCAGTTAATCCAGGGATTCAATGCACTGATTGGGTTAAGGCTCTCACAACCCAATCATTTCTCCTCTAAAACTTTGCGTAGTCTCACACTTGGGCTTTTGCGGGGCACCTCACACGACAACCGTAATAACAGAGAACCTGAGTGGAGTCACTCAGTCATAGATAACGAGCCTTTTGTGTTTGGGTAGAGGCCAGGTGTGGTGCTTGGCAGATTGACTAACAAGAGTTCCACCAAGGTAAACCTGCCATCTCTGCAGGGTCCCCCTGTGTCAGTTCCACAAGTGCCTAGAGAGCTGTCCCTGGAGGGATCCCACACTCTGTGTTGCTTAAAGGTAAGCTCTTATCAATAAAGATGGGCGCTGCTGCTACGCCACTTGCAGCTGACATCCTTCTCTTGCACAGATACCTGAGATTGTCCAAGAACAACATCCGGACACTGCTCAAGCTGTGCAAGGATGCGGGCCTGAACATGGACATCCATCCGCACATGATCGAAGGAGAGATAGATTCAAAGAAAGTTTTCAGCCACGGCTCCACTGCAAACCCCTAAATGGCTCCTGGCCATTGCTGCCTGTGGGTCCTTCTGCCATCAGGCCCCTGGCCACCAGATGCTGGCTATCCTCCGGCACACAGGGACGAGCCCTTCAGACATAGTGCATCTCTTTTAGACAGTGACAATCAGACTGCATGCATCCTTTTGCCGGTGTGGGCTTTGTCCTCGACGTCCAAGTCCAAATCAACTTAAAAGAAACCATGTTTCTTCTCCCGCCCAAGGAAAGGGCTTCTGAAGAAGGAGGTCTTAGTGACAAAGTGGGGGCCCAGAGTCCCAGAGTGACCTCAGAAAAGGCAGAAGGTCAAAGGGCTGGTGGGGAGCCCTGTGCAGGACTGGGTTCTGTGGGGTGCTGGCCCTCTTTGAGGACACGGGACTCGCCCGGAGTGAACCAGGCACAGACTTGGTCAACAAGGGGTCTCTCAGGGGCTCATACCCATGGGCTCTCCACCAGGGAGCTGGGAGCTTTTGGAGCTGGTAGGGACCTTGATGTCTGTAAGTCCAGGACCTCATTATTCCCTTGAAGTAAAAGGCCAGAGAGAGGAAAGAACTTGTCCAGAGTCACACAGATGAGAAATGGCAAGACTGACATGTAAACAGGGTCCTCACCTCAGCCTCCTGCTCCACCTTCTTGCGTGGCAGAGATCACTGGCAAATCCCGCAGGACTGTTCAGATCATCTTCCCATCCTGGCACCTTTGCCAGTCAAAGCTGCAAACCCAAGCCCTTCCAGACCCATAAACATTTTAAGGAAGTTTGAAGCCCAGCTGCCTCACTTATTAGCTGTGTGACTTTAAGCAAGCCACTTTACCTCTCTGTGCCTTTGTTTATGCATCTGCAAAATGGTACTAATGATAGTAGCTGCTGAGCAGGGGTGCTGTGAAGAGTCAAGGAGATCTTGCGGGTGAGGCAGGAAGCACGGTCATTGATACCTAAGAGCTGTTCCCATGGTCCCCTGGGCTGGCTAAGGAACTGACTTCCCAGCAGCTGCATTCCTAGAAATGATCCTTAGACTCAGGCATGTGCATGTCAATCAAGCCCTGTAAAAAGCTACTGGTGCCAAATCTAGGTCCTCCCAGGTAAACCCCAAAATTGGATGGCCCCTGGGTCACTGAGAGCTAGTACACAGCCTGGGGAAGCAAGACTCATGAAACCACTAGCATACACCACGCTGCAGCCAGGCCCAGCAAGCAGCACGGACTGTTGGACTCCACATAGTGAAATGCAGGGGTTCTCCATCCACCAGCCTTTTAAATGTCCATGCCCCACACCAAGGTTCTAAAGTGACCCCTCAGAGGTGAGTGGCCTTCCCATGAGAGTCACTACCCTGAGGTCAGAGAAAGGCCCTGGAGGCCACTAGACCCCCATGCTATCCCAGCCCACACCAGAAATTCAGTCACAACTGAGGTTGGGGCCCCTTGGAGGAATTGGGAGGTCTCAGCAATGTGAGCAAGAGCACAGTAGGTTCTGCCATGTTGGTACAAAACCACAGCAACACTCACCAGAATCTCAAGAAATTAGGTGCATACGATTAATGATGCTCCTCTCCAGTAAACACTCATTCCTTTCAGAGAAGCAGCAGTTCAAAAGAGGAAAAGGAAAGTATTTTCTGAGAATCACTATATCAGTCCATTTTCTGTTGCTATAACAAAATACCTGAGGCTGGGTACTTAGAAAGCAAAGAGGTTCATTTAGTTCATAGCTTTGAAGGCTGAAGGTCCAAACAGCATGGCAGTGGCTCTTGCAAGGGCCCCATTGGCTGCATCACATCATGGGAGATGGCCTCCTGGCAGGAGCATGCACCAGAGACGACAATTACATGGCAAGTCGGGAAGCCAGGGAGTAGGAAGGGGCCAGCTTGCTCTTTCATGACAGACTTCTGGCAAGAACTATAGTGTCCCACGGGCACTGTGTCAGTTCTGTCAGATAGAAGAGCCCCCAGTGCCCTCCCACTAGGCTCTGCCTCTTAAAGCTCCCATCACCTCTCACATGGCCAGCACAGGAATCCCTGGGGACACACTCAAACCAGATCCAAACCACAGCGATGCCCAAGTGTCAGGAGCTTTGTTAATATTACCTCAGCCAGAAGCAAAACCCAGAACCATCCTCAAACCTCACTGCTGCAGACCCAGCAATCAGGATGAGGTTCTGCCAACCTCTTTCCTGCATCCAGTGTCTTCGCCTCCAGGAAGTCCTTCAGCCTGTCCAATCTGCCTCTCTCTTGCTGCAATTTGAACCTGTTTTCTCTCACTCAAACCACTGTGGAAGAGAAGTCAGCTTTCATTTTCTAGTAAATATTTATGTTCAGGAAGGACAAGTGATGAGGAACAAATTAAATAACAAATTAAATGGCCCTGAAAAGTTAAATGTCAGATATATTAACCACAGCAATGTAATATGACAGTGGCCATTTAGCTTTTTCATCTGCAGACTTGATTTTTCCTCCACAATTTCTATCATACAATTCAGTTTGATTATCTCTCCAAGATCATTACCACATCTCTCTTTAAAATAAATGACCAAGAATCATCTCAGTTCAGGCCTTTAATAAGGCATGAAGTCAGTGACTGAGTTATATTCCAGTAATAAGGACTGACTTCAGGATAACATATATTTTATTTATTCATCCTTTTTCTTGCCCTCAACCAATTGTATTATATGATTGGTTTTCTGTATTCCCCTTGTGTTCCACTAAGACCCCTGGGTCCTTTCCTGCAGAGCTGGGGTTGTTTACTAGTTCCAGATTGCACTAAGAGGTCTGAATTCAAAAGATCCAGGGCCTAGCATCTCATCCCTACCTTCTCCCCCGTTAGTGAAGTGTCAGAGTGATAGACAGCAGGCAGATGTTTGGGATCCCAAGACTCCATTATCCTGGTCCATACAGGGCTTAGAGTCCCAAAGACAGAGGAATAACCAGTTCATCAAAGGACAGTGAAGGGAGTCAAGGGCCACAGGAGAGCCAGGGGTGATGGACCATTACTACAGCCTGGGAGAAGGGGAAGGGTAGGAAAGACATTTTGGAAACGGAGGGGCTAAGGCAAAACTTTTTTGGATAAATAGGAGTTATGAGGATCTTTGAATGAGATGGAAGGGAAGGCAGAAGAAACAAAGTGTGCAAAAGCTCAGCAGCCAGGGACAGGGTGTCATGTTGGGAAACCTGCATTCACTTAGTCCAGATGGAGGGGACAGTTGACAAGCAAGCAGTAGCAAGAGATGCTGTGCACAGAGGGCTTGTAAGCTGTGCAAGGTGTTTGCTCTTTGGAGTTGTTACTCATTCATTTCACCAACAGTGAGCACCTACTGTATGCCAGAAACTGTTTTAACGACTAAGAATATAGCAGTGAGTCCCAACAGTCACCTTCCTGCTTTCATGGAGCCACGACACTGGGGAGATAAACTGAATTGTACAACTGAACACTGGGGGGACATTCTAGTTGGGAGACCGTGCACCTCAACAAAAATTTCAGCAAGAAGTGAGAGAATAAAAGCAAAGTGGAATGACAGGAAGTGCCTGGGTAAAGGGGAGGGGACCAGGGTTTTAGGGTAGGACTCCCTGGGGAATATTTGAGTTCATGCCTTCAGGAACAAGAAGGAGGCAGCCTCAATGTGCAGATCAGGGGAAGTGCTCCTGCAGAGGGGAAGAAGAGATGAAGGCTGTTGGTGGAACTTTACAGAAGGTAGGCATGGCTGAAACAGCAAGAGATAGGAGAGCCAGGGACATACTCAGGTCTCGTAGGCTATGGTCTAGAGCTTGCACTTCATTCTGCTTAAGGAAACCACTTTGGAGAATGATTGGAGAATGATAAATAGAGAAGAGATCCCTGTGGCTTCTCAGAAGAGAGAATATTCTGAGAGAGGAACAGAAAGCCTAGAGATTAGTTAAGAAGTTATATCAGTTAGCTACAGCTGTGTAACAAATTAACCCAAAACACATCTTCAAACTGTGAGCACAATTTCTCAGGAGTCTACAGGCTAAGTGGACCTAGGCTGGGCACATGTGTCTATTGCCAGCAAGTGGATTAGCTGGGAGCTGGCTGGTCTAGGACAGTCTTACTGGAATGGCCAGGCTCTGAACCAGGCATATCATCTAATGGGCAGGCCAGTGCTGTGCTCAGGGTGTGGCAGGATTCTAGGAAGCAGGCAAAGCCAGGTTGAGGCCCAGGTCAGAACCACAGCAACGCTTGCCTCATTCTAGACTAGAGTGACCAAAGCAAGTCTCAAGGTCAGCTCAGATTCAGGGGTGGAGAAATAAACCCCACCTGCTGAAGAAAAGAACTGCAGAGTCACATACAAAGGACCTGAATGCAGGAGGAGTCAAGGACAGTGGCCATTTTTGCAATTAACCAGTGAAAGAGAAGTTGGCTTAAAATAGGGTGATCATGTTTGGGGCAAATGATCAAGAATACATTTTGAAGATAGAGCTGAAGGAATCTGTCACCAGAGTGAATGTGAGCATGACAGAAAGGACCTGGGGATGACCCTTGTTGGGTGCACAGTAAAAGGAGGTGCAGGAGAGAAAAGAGAGGAAGGCGGGAGCTGGCTCGAGCTGGCAGGATGGGAGATGCCTCCAGCACCCATGATGCTGTTCCAGGAACAGCCAGGAACCAGGAACAGGCATGAAGCGGGAGAGTGGCATGGGGAGGGACTGGAAGAGCAAATCCAAGGATAGGCAGTGTTCATTTTCTGGGGCTGCTGTGACAGAGTACCACAAAATGGGTGGCTAAACACATTGTCTCCAAGTCTGGAGCCTGGATGTCTGAAATCAAGGTGCCGGCAGGTCTGCTGGCTCTGAGACCTCTAGGGAAGAACGTTGGCTGCTGCTTCTAACTTCTTGTGCCCAGGGGTTCCCTGTCATATGGCAGCATGACACAAGTTCTGCCTCTGTCTTCACTGCTCCATGTTTCTGTCCTCCTCCTCCTCCTCCTCCTTCTTTTGCAATGCTTGGATTGAGCCCAGGGCCTTGGCATGCTAGACAAGGACTCTACCACTGATCCACATCCCTAGCCCTGTCTCCTTTTCTTATGAGAATACTGGTCATAGTAAATCAGGGCTCAGCCCAGTGAATGCATCCTAACCTGATTATGTCTTATAAAGATCCTATTTGCAAATAAAGTCACGTTCCCAGGCATCAGGGAGGTAGATTCCAATACATCTTCTCAGGAGACACAACCCAACCCATAATACCAGAACATCAAAGGTGAGAAGTCAGGGGCCCAGAGAGGGTCAGCAAATCCCCCAGATGCTCCTGAGTTCATGGCAGAGGTGGCACTGGAACCACGTGCCTACCGCCTTGCTGATCTGGCCCTCACAGCCACACCTTGATGGCACCTCTGCCCACCCCACACTGGGACATTCAGGGCCAGTTACCAGGGGATTTTCCCCTGAACCCCCAAGGCCCCATTCCTGGACTTGCTCATTGATGTGCAAACTTTTTCACAGTTATCTTAGTATGAGTGCAACCCCAGCCCCTGCTGAGCTGAGTGCCACAGCCTCAAGGGACTGTGTGGTGCCTCCAGACCCTCAAAGAGGAAACTGCTGTAGAAAGCCACTTCTTGGGCCCCAGAAGGTCCCACAGAGACTGGCCTCCCTGGGTTCCACGTGAACTGGAAAACGTAAAAGAGCCCTTGTTCTGCTTGCAACTATTGGGCCTACATGGACTTTCTCTGGGGTCCTCAGGGGTTTTATGCACCAACCTCGCAGGCACCAGGAATCTCAGCTTCCGGACAATCCGGCCAAATGAGCCCACAGTGAGCCTCCAGATTCAGAGGAAATGTTCCCCAGCCAACCCCAAGGCAGGGTCTATTAGCAGACAGCACCCCCTGCAGTTCACTCCAAACCCGGAAAGTATTTTTTAAATTCTGAAGTTACCTTGTGATTTGTACAGTTATATGACATCATCAGGTTCAGAAACAGACAGACACATATACCAGAAACAGAGAGACACATGTTTACGACAAAGGTGACTCTGCCAGGCATGAGGAAAAGCTTATCTTCCCAATAAATCAGGCCCGTCTATAGAAAAATATACTGACCCTCGGCCTCCCACCATTTACAAAATGCCATTCCAGATGGAAGCCAACTGTGGAATTTTGTAGAAGAAATAGACAAGACAATCCACATGAACTGGGGTAGGCAAAAAAATTAAGCAGAACATAAAAAGCACAAAAATAATTTTTAAACATGATGTTAAGATGAATAACTTCTATTCATCAAAAAAGCGAAAAACCTAGTGATGCCAATGGGAGAAAATGTCTTCTGACAATGTATCTGACAAAGGACTCCTGTCCAGATGATCTATTTTTAACTCCTATAAAATAAAAAAAGGCAGATCACTCAATAGGCAAATGGGCTAAAGTCTTGTCCATCGTAGAGGGACTTCACAAAAGAGGTTAGCCAAGTGACCAAGAAACACAAGAAATTTTCATCAGTCACCAGAATATGCAAATTCTAAAACACAACACACACATCTCTACCAGGATGGCTAACCTAGTGACAGCGGCAATTGTTGGCAAGCATGCAGAGCAACTGGAACTCTCCTCCACTGCCGTTGGGACAGTGCAGTTGGCCAGCAGCTCAGGGAAGCAGGTAGTATTTACTAAACTTGAATCTGCACCTACGTCGTGGTCCAGTATTTCCTGTTGGTGCACATGTATGCACATGCAACAGAATTGTGTCCACGTGTGCTCCACTAGACAGACATGTGCTAGCCGCTCCCAGATCCTTGATTCAATAGAGACAAAGATTGGAATCAATCCCACTATCCATCAACGCAGAACAGATTAACTTGGACTATGATGTAAAAACAAGAATGAACAAACGATATAAAAGAACATTCTAAACAGTATTGTGCAGCTTTCTGCCACTGTGACTGGAATAACTGACAAGAACAACTTAGTGGATCAAAAGTTTGGGGATTCAGATTTCTAGGTCCATGGATGGCATTGCTCAGGGCCCAAGGTGAGGCAGATCATCATGGCAGAAGGGCACAAGGAAGGTGCTCAGTTCCTGGCAGCCAGGAAGCAGAGAGAAAGAAAGCCTGTGTGCATGCACAAGCGAGGAGCCCCAGACAAGTTAAATAATCCCTAAGGGCTCACCCCAGTGACCTCCTTCCTCCAGCCATGCCCCCAGTAAGCCATCCAAATTACTAATCTATCAAGTGGATTAATCCAGTGAGAGGATTTCACTCTGAACATTCATTTCGCCTCTGAACATTCCTGTGTTGCCTCACACAGTAGCAAAATACAAAGGACACCCGAACAGCGCTGTTTATACAACCTTCAACCCGAGCCAAAAAAAACTATGCTTTTTGAAGTCAGAGCAGGGGCCACCCTCAGAGGGTAGGGGGAGTGTGTCAGGAGCGATGTTTGCTTAGGAAAATTCATTGAACTGTATGCCTGGGATTTAGGTAGGTATATTTTACTTCGGTTAGAAGTGTATTTTTAAAAGCATACTGAATGTCTTGGCAACAAAGTTCTGGTTTCATTTGTCAAAAACAACAGAAGCCTCAAAAACGAAGATGTTCAAGGTTCATCCACTTCCTAGGGCCTGGCCCATGCCCTCCAGGTGTCCAGATTCTGCAGCTGGGCATGGCCTTGAGCCTGGGTGGACCTGCTCAGGCCTGAGCTGCTGGGTAAGAGAGTTCCATTCCTTTTCCTTTCCCCGGGTTCTGCGTTAGTTCCCTCTCGGCGCCACCAGGTGGGGCTCGATCACAGCGGAAGACGGCTCTCCTGGCGGAGCCCACAGGAGCCCAGTTCTGCTGCTGGCAGAGCCCTGGCCCATCCAAGGGGCCCGCTGAGCCCTCCAGCCCGAGTCCAGAGGAGCTGGACACAAGCCTAGCTACCTACAAACCAGCTAAAGAACCTGGCCGTGTCGCTTCTCTAAGGCTTCAATCTTTTCCCCCAGAATAGGGCTAAGTAATGCAATTTAAAACAATAAGGCGCCTGTGTACCTCTTGAACTAGAAACTATGAGGAGGCTGGAGAATGATTGGCACAGAGAACTGAAATGAAGGGAGTTCCGTTCGTTGCTCGTAGGGAGCTAGGCTCGCGCGGCCATTCTTGGTTGAGATCCGCAACACGTGGCAGTGAGTAGTGATCCCAGGCCTGGGCACGTCACCCACAGCAGCTCCACAAGAGCTCCTATTTGAAGACGTTCACCCCAGGAGGGACAAGCAGCAGGTCCTGGAGCAAAACGATGTCTGCAAGATGCAGATGGCAAGATGTGAAGGGTGAGGAGGATGGGAAATAGGATGAGAAGTGACAGGCTGGCCTTCCTACACCTGAAAGTGCACATGCATGACAGCAGCTGCTCACCCCAACACGTGTGAGTGCCCCAGGACCGGGGCCGTGGGGTTATGGAGAGAGGAGGAGGCAGTGAAGAAACAAGGAGGAGAATAACCAAGTTGGATTTTTTCCCACATTTTTTAATTGGTGCACTATAGTTGTACATATTTGTTGTGCATATGTTGTTACATATTTGTACATGCACACAATACACAATATGACAATATAATTTGGCCAATATCACTCCCCAGCACTTCCCCCTCCCTCCACGCCTCCCATCCCGGGTCCTTTTCCTCTACTGATCTTCCTGCGATTTTTAGGAGGTCCACCCCCAACTTTGTCTTCCCCTCCCTAGCATATGAGAGAAAACACAGGACCTTTGACCTTCTGTGTTTGGCTTATTTTGCTTCACATGATGGTCTCTAGTTTCATCCCCTTTCCTTCAAATACCATAATTTCATTTTTCTTAATGGCTGAATAAAACTTCATTGAGTATATATGCCGCATTTTCTTTATCCATTCATCCACTGATGGACACCTAGGCTGGTTCCATAGTTTGGCTATTGTGAATTATGCTGCTATAAACAACAGTATTCATGTGTCACTACATGCAGATGCCTTTAATTCTTCAGGATAAATACTGAGGAGTGGTTTAGCTGGGTCATATGTTGGTTCCATGCCTAGTCTTTTGAGGGACCTACAAAATAGTGGTTTTACTAACTTACAGTCCCACCAAAATGTAAAAGTGCTCCCGTTTCTCCACATCCTCTCCAGCATTTATTGTGATTTGTATTTTATTTGTTATTTCTTGATGACTGCCATGAGAATATCAAATTTTGAGGGTTGTTGTGAAAAGAATCTAAAAGAAATTCCTCTAGCACTTTAGTGAGCCCCCAGTAAATTATTCTTTTCTTCTTGTGCCTTTAGGCACTAATATTTATAGGGTACCTACTGTGTGTCAAGAAATATGCAAGGATCTGTAACACAATAATGGCCAAAAAAGAACAACAACAAGGTTCCTGTCACCATGGAGCTGACGTTTGAGCCTTATTCTATGCACTTAGGTGTAAAAGAAACGGCACACATTCCTAAATCAATTACTATAAATATGACATTGTACCCCTGTCATACTGGACTGATGGGAAATTCAATTTCTGTCCTTGGAGAGGTTCCTTGCTCACACCCCCAAGTTCTCAGGACATTACCCAGAGAGATGCATGGGGGCCTGTGGTGTTCCCAACATCTGGTGCCACTGTTAAATTCTGCAGGTCACAGCCCTCAAAAGCCCAAAATGTCCCCTAAAGATGGGCAGTTCCATTGGGTCTTCATTAAGCTGGCTCAAGGATTTCTGCTCGCCATACCTGTGACGCTGCCTCCTGTGAAGAGCCACAAAGCCCCCTCTCCCAGGATGGGGCTTGTCACCTCCAGGGCACTGCCAACAGCAAAGATGAATCTTCACCCCACCCTGCTGCCAATCTCTTTCTCCTGTAACTGATTCCACCTTCTCACCTTAGGATCTACCTCAAAGCATGCAACTTCCAGACCAAGGCAAGCAGGTGTCTGCAGTCATCTGCTTCTAGCCTGTGATGGGAACTTCCCATGGCAGGTGAACGAGCACAAAGCCACTTTTCTCTGAGAAGGTAAATGACGGAAAGATTCAGAGAACAAGCTTCCTGAATTCTCGGGCTTTTGAATTCTCCAACAGTGCAGACAAAACACAAATTAAAATCACAATCAATGGCCCTGATGTCATTCACATTTCTAAGTGTTCGGCCACTTGAGTGATATATGTTCCGGGCACACAGGGGGGCTTGGATGAATAAGTTAGTGGCAATATGAAGAAGACAATAGTAATGGCAATGGCCACACTTAACATTGGCAACAAAGTGTGTGTGGGGGTGGGTGCGTATAATGTCAAGCGGTTTCCAGAATCAACCCAACCACATCCGGCTAGTATCTCTGCTCGAGGTACAAATTCTAGAGAGAGGGTCTGATTGAGCTCTAGATGGAGGGTCAGGACCTCCATCTGTTGGAGCCCAGGAAGGGTAGAGCACTTCAAGTAACCATTCCACCAAGACCACACATAGAAATGACAGATCCTTATGGAGCACTTACTAGTTATCTATTTCCAAGTAGTGATTTTTCTCCAAAGAGCACTTATCATCTCACAGAGCTTCTGTGAGTCAGGAACCGCCACAGCTGGGCGGTTCTGGCTCTGGGTCTCTCCTGTAGGCACAGTCCAGATGTTGGCCAGAGCTTCAGTCACTGGAAGGCCTAGTGGGGCTAGAGAATCCACTTCTAACCTGGCTTTTTCTCAAAGAAGGCTAGTTGGTGCCTCTCCTCTTCACAAGGCTGCTTGAGCATGCCAACAACATGGCGGCTGGTTTCCCCAGAATAAGCTGTCCAAAAAGGGACAAGATAGAACCTCAGGGCTCTTGATGCTCTTGCCTCAGAGTCACACAACCTCCTTTCTGTCGTGTCCCATTGGTCACACAGTTCAGTCCTACTCAACAGGAAAGGGACAAACACAAGCGAGCAGACCAGGAGTTGGGCATCTCTGGGGGGGGCCATCACAGGGACTTTCTACTATAGATGCCATCGTAGGAAGAAGGGGATATGGAGGCCAGGCAGGAGGCATAACAGATGTTCAGCACAGTGAAGATGCCCTTGAGCTCCCAGTGTAGAGGAAGGCAGAAGATAAGAATGTCATAGTTAATTAGTAATTACTCGGCTGAGAGCACTCACAGTAATGGGAGGAAGAACAAAGAGGCTAGGAACCCAGAAGAGGCAGCCGCTAACCTCATCTGGAGAAGCCATGGGAGGCATCCCGGAGGTGGTGACATTTGAGTTGGACTTTGTAAACAAAGAGAAGACGGGATGAAGGACACTCCAGGCATGGGTACGAGTGGGAAGGTGATGGAGTTTGGCTCTTCTAAGTAGTTTGATGGGGCTGGCCCCAGAGAGTGGAAGAGAAAGTCTTTTAAGTATCCCCGAGCCCTCCTGCCTGGGAAGGGGTAACTTCTCAGGTCCTTTTTTGCTTCCTGCTCCCAGAACTCCAGGCCTCTGGCTGCCAGGGGAGAATGGCTTCTATGCTGGAAACACCTGCTTGCCCTAGCTAACTGGCCCCCTAGAAGGACAAGTCATGAGGCCCTTTGTCCACCCTAGCTGACAGTCAGGGGCAGGACAGGGGGTCTGTGCTTCTCAGTCACAGGGCCCTGGCATCCCCATCACACCACACCCCTTCTGGGATGGGTGACAGTCATCTAGCCTACCGTCCCGCTTGGCACTGCACACTCAGAAATTCCCATGGGCTCTCGGCAGCCCGCATCAGCTCCAGCAGGGGCAGCTCAAGCTCCTCTGCCTGAGGCGTCGGCCTCCCCCAGGACACATTAGGCAGGCTCCGCTGGTCAGAGCAGGCCAGCCTGCCGAGAAACAGGCTCTGGGGGCTCAAGTCCCAGAGAGGAGGGGCCGCAGAGCCCCAGCTGTAGAAACAACAAAGGGGCGCCCACAGTGCCCTCTCCCTCCTTCCCTGTGGTGAAAGGAGGAGGAGGGGGAGAGGGGGAGGAGATGCTGCCACACTGCATCCTAAGCAGTTGGGGGCAGAGTCCAGCACCGGGAGCCAAGGCCCCCTTTCCACAGGGTCCAGGAGCTGAGAGGAAGCAGGAGAGGAAGACAACTTTGCCGGCCCCTGGCTCACATCTTGTGGGCCCGCCCTGAACACCAGCCCACTGCCTCCACAGCAAACCAGCCCTCCAATCCAAAATAAAGTTCACCCATGGCCACCACACTGAGGAAGGACAGGCTTTATCCCAGATCTTCTGAAACCTCAAGAAGAGTGAAACTTCTGCTCAAGCAGCTCCTGGCCCTCGTACAGAGAGAAGCGGGGAAAGCAGACCAATAATCACAGCAGCCAGCACCTAGATCTGGTTTTGCAATACGTTTTCTCTAACTTTACGCTGTCTGGTGCCCACCCAGACTGCAGAGGAAGGGGCTGCAGCCTCATTTTACTGATAGGGGAACTGAGGCCCCGAGGAAAGGGACCTGCCCAAGTGCAGTAAGGAAACTGCAGAGCCAGGCTCACACCAGGAATCGTAATAGGAGGCCTGGATTCACTCTTTAAATCCTTCATTTTCTCAAGCTCTTGGTCAGCTTGATGCAACTATTTATGGAGCTCTTTCTAGGTGACAAGGACTGTGCTCGGCCCCAGGGATTCTGTAAACAACAAAACAGGTATGGCCTACCCTCAAGAAGGGTCAGGTTAGTTGGAGATACAGGCCTTAAATAGGTCTTTTTTTTTTTTTTTTTTTTAATACCTAATTACTAAGTGAGAAAAGCACTATGGAGAAAGGAATGAGATTAGTCTAAAGAACAATCAGAGGAGAGTGACTCCTTTTGAGGGTAACCAGGGAAAAGATCTGAGCAGGTGCTTTAAAACCATGTCCAGGCACAACAGAAATGAGTGCCAGGATTGATTAATAATGTCTGCCATGGCCACTGGGTTTGAAAGTGGAGGCAAGCATGCCAAATACTTGTTTTCTTGGTTTATGCCTTCACTAGAATCCTTGCTATGCAAAGAACTAGACATAATTCTACTCATTCTAATTCTAATTCACATAGAATTCTCTGTGAGGTAGAGGAGATGAACATTTGCAGTAGAAATCATGATTCAAGGCAATTCACTAGCTTCAAAGGTAGAAAAATTGAAGAAGTGAAATAGAACCAGGGAGGGAGTGGCTGGTTCCCACAAGGGTGATGTTAGCCAGTCCTGAAGGACTCCTAGCATGAGGGGGCCTGTTGAAAAGAAGGTCCTCATTTTAAGTAGGAGAAGGCAAATGCCTCAAAGGATGTCAGAACATCTTGGGCTGCGGCCTTAGTGTGCAGGCCAGCTGGTTCCTGCTTTGATCCTTTCCACATTCCTGACAAGTTGAGGCACAGTCTCTGTGTGGGAAGAAAGGGACTCCAGTTCCTTCTCCACCTGCTCTTGGGGCCCTAGCCTGCCTCAGACCCACAGTGAGAACTGACCTTCTTCCATCAGCCCTGCTGTGCTCAGCATCCATTAAGTGGTGCACCAAGGCAGCTCACGGCTCCCCATAGCCACTGCTACAGGAAAGCCTGCGCAGAGGCCCCCCCCACCGCCCCCTTCCTTGAGAAGGACCAGTCTAACTAAATCCTCTAAGAGCCACCTGCACTTACCCTTCACTTCATTTGTCACAACTGTCATCAGTCATTTCTGTGGCTCTTGATTCATCATCTGCAAACCCCAAGACAAGGGGGACTGTGTCTGGTCTTTGCATCCCCAAATCCCCAGGGCCTGGCACACACTGGCCACTCAACTCTTTGTGAATGAATGAAGTATTAGAGAAAAGAAAGAGTTGGGACAATGTTGAGAGGCTACAAGTTTGAGTCTTGCCCCAGGTTTTAAAAACTAAACTTCTGGGTTTCCAAGTGGTTGGCAGAGGGTGATAGCAATATAGCAAGTCCTGCTCACAGGCATCACAAATGGAAGATTTTGGGGGGAAGGTGGTGATGTCCTCTGCACCCTCCAGTCTGCTGGAAGCCTTCTTGCTGTTTGAAGAAGGCTAGTACTTCTTATTGTGCCCACTCTGTTTATCCTCTGCCATTTTATGGCCTCTATAAAGCTGGCACCTGTGCCCCTAGGGAGCTGACAGTCCTTTTCGAAGAGCAGAGTAGAGGGACAGTCAATGAGATGTCAAATGCATACAGGATCAATGTGTAAGAACAGATGAAGGGGACTCAGTGAGGATGGGCAGAGGCTCCTGGGACTCTGGTCTGCCAGCCTAAATAGACTTTGGACAAGAGCAGAAGAGCATCTCAGAGAAAGGCACCTTGTGTGGAAGAGAAAAAATAAAGTGGGTTCCCAGAGAAGATGCGTTTGGTAAGAGTAGAGGTCTTGGGATAGTGAAGGGACCAGGAAGAAAAAGGTCAAGTGGAGCCCATGGTGACCTTGGTTACTAGACTAGGAATTTGAGGTTGAGCATGTGGGCCATAGGAAGCTACCTTGGACCTTCAAGAGAGAAGCCTCTGCGGCTTGAGGGGTGATGGGCAGAAGACACATCCAAGCCCCCTGAGAGGCCAGATTTTGAGATAAGGGGAGAAAGGCCCCAGGGAGCCAGCTATGGATGACTCCTATAGACCTTGGTTTTCAGAACGTGTCTCATCAAAGAAACCAGTCGCCTTATTAGTTCTCCAAACAGCACATCTTCCCTAGATCAAGACTCCGGTGGAAACACAATGGCCACAAAAGTGGTTTTTGTGTCTTGGTTTTCTGGGTCTCCCACCCCCCTCCCTCCGATATCTATTCTCCATTATTGGCCAGACAAAGCCCATCCCAAGATCCCCGCGTCTCCATGTAGCTAACATCTGTCCTCTCTCACCTGCGCATTTACCCATCTGCGTCTCCACGAAATCTTTCATCCCACCGACATTGTAAGGGTTCAAAGTAAGGAGGTTCATGTTGTCAAAGAAACCTTGATCTGAATGCCTTCCCCCCACTTTCTCCTTAAATGAGTTGTTAACAGGAACCCAAGTGTCTGTTGAACCTAAAATACTTTTTTTTAAAAAAAAAATAACATTTCAAGGTAACTTACGGCGCGCACTTTAAGAAGCGAGGACTCAGCGTGTCCCCGGCTGCTTCCTCCTTGAAGCTCTGGTCCTCGGGGCTGTGGGAGGCATCCAATCAGACAGGCCGCCGCTGAGGGCTAGGGGAGGAGGGCTGCGGTGGTTTTATTTCAGATTTGAGCTAAGACCATGAAATGGAAGGCAGGAGGAAAAGTGAGTGAGTGAGCGAGTGTGTGTGTGTGTGTGTGTGTCCGTGCGCGGACGGCCAGAATAATGAGTCGCACTAATTCATAGAATTCCATTTTGGCCATCACACACGGCTCCCTTTTCTCTTGAAGGCCACTTTGAAAAATCCCATTTTCATAAGTCATTTACTTCCCCTAGGAGGGCAGGCCTTCTAAAAATATTCCCCATTTCTTACACCTCAGAAGCAAATTATTTATGTTAAAGCAGCTTCGTTATCCTGGCCCCACTGGGCCTGCTTGGAAATGGAGGTGACTTCCAGAAGGCACCATTATCATCCGCGAAGTCTTAGGAGGGGCCTGTCCCCAACTCAGAGAGGTGAGACGAGGCTTCCCGCCAGACCTCAGGGCCCAAAGAGTGCTTGTGTGTCAAGGAGGAGATGAGCCCTTCTATTTCCCACAAATGTTTCTGGATCAGGTACTTCACGAGGCACTGGGTAAACTACAGGGAGCAGACCTGCTGTCTAGGAGCATGCCTTCCAGTAAAGGTAGACCGAGGCTTAATAAAATACAAAGAAATATGTGAGAGCTCAAGGGAGAGTAACCTCTGTAGGGTACCCATTCCGCTGTTCAAATCCGCAGGTCTTGCATTCATGATTCAACCCACCATGGATCAAAAATGTTTCTTAAAAATGTGTCTACACTAAACATGTACAGATTTTTTTCCTGTCATGATTCCCAAATGATACAATATAACAACTAGTTACTTAGCCTTTACATTATATGGGGTATTAGAAGTAACCTAGAGATGACTAAAAATACTTTCCATACAGGAACACGTACATAGAATATATGAAAATACTATGTCATTTTATAGAAAGTGCTTGAATGTCTCCATATTTTGGTTATCTGCATGGGTCCTGGAACCCATCCCCAGATACCAGGGAATGCTGTACTTGACATTCTGTAGGGTGAGCAGTCAGGGTCATTTGAAGCAACCCTGAAATGACAATAAGGAGCAAGATATGCAGAGATCTAGTTGTGTTTTCCATGGAGAGGGAACCTCCAAGGACAAAGTCCCCTGAAGAAGGGACCAGTGTGGCTGGAGCAGAGACTGAGGTGATAGGCTTGGAGAAGCAAGGCCAGAGGTTGGCAGGAGCAGGCCCAGGCCCAAGGAGGGGATTCTTGTGCTACTGCTCACTCTCACGCTGACCTGGTCCACAAATTTACTGAGACTCCAAGTCCCCAGGAAAAGCGTGCCACGGAAAGAAGGAAGATGCTGGAAGACAGACGTGGCTGATGGCTGAGACTGGCCGGGGCTGGAGAAATTCCCTGGCCCGCCCCCCTCTCATCTCGATTCCCTCTCTCCACCTGGGAAAACGCAATTAAAAATCACCTCTGAAAAGTCGGTGGGAGGAGGAGTGGAGTCGGGGAGGGGACATGCTTTAAATGTAGGTGGAACCTGTCACCGGCCCCCAAGAGAGGAGTTTGTCTTCCCCCCTTTAATCAGCCACAAGCCCTGTCATTATCCAGTGGGGGAGAGAGAAAGATCGAGGCGAGGAGCGCTCCCTGGAGAAGCCCTCCATTCTTCCAATGTCCATAAGGCAATTAAGTCTTCACGTTCGCAAACCTGAGGCTTTCATGGGCCGCGCCAATTGGTGCGTCTCCATAATAAGGGGCCTTGTGCTCCATGCGGGGAGGCTTCCCCATGGCTTCCTGCCTTGGCCTGCACCCGCACAGGTGTCTGCAGCTACCTCCGACCTCGGCTGCACACCACTCCTCCCTGGGCAGGGAGGCTGGAGCCCACTAGGGGTTACCTGGACAGCAAACTCAGCCCAGGACACCACTGTGGCCAGAGGAGGCCCCAGCCAGAGTGGGGACAAGGGAACTGAGTCCCAAGGGAACCAGAGGGTGGCTCTGACAGCCGGCCAAGGCGGGAGCTCTCTGAGCGGGGCAGGGCTGAGACCAGCATGAAAGGCCTTCTGTGAACAGCCTCATTACCAACGAGCCCCAGATTAAGCCTCTATTATGGGCCTATAATTGGAGAGCTAATTATTAGGCTGCCATTGTGCGCTGTGGAGAAGCCAGGATGGTTCACCCAGATACCGGCAGCGCCTTGGTTCAGGGTCTCTGGGGTTACCTCGCAGGGCAGGACAGGTGCAGGCAGGGGAGGGCCGCCCCAAACCAGCAGGGCTCACAGTGGAGCGAGCATGGAAAGACACAGGACATCCCATCTCACAGACAAACAGGAGACGACGCCTGGGAAGAAAAGCACGGATGTGCTGAGGGAGGCTAGCACAGGCCCCTGCCACCCACCTGCAGGAGGAGACAGCGGGGCCTCAAGAAGAGGCATTTAGGTCCAGAGGAGAGGAGTGAAGGGAAGTAGCTCCTGCATGGGGAACACCATGTGGGAAGGACCTGGCCAGAGGCCCTAAAAGGGGTTTGGAGAAGCAATAGTACAGGCCACAGAGGTAGACCCCAGCAGGAACTGGAGCAGGGGACTCTGAGGGTGTGGCGGGCATTTTGCGGTTTAAAACAAAGGAACCGCTGATTGGCTGGGCACTTTCCACAGTTCATCAGAGTCACCAGGTGGACAGAACCCAGTAGGATACAGGGAGAGGATACAGGATACAGGCAGGAAGATCTGGCAGCAGAGAAAACGGAAAGTGGCAGCACTATTGGGGGCGACTAAAGCCAGAGCTGCAAAGATCCCCACACACTTCCCAACCAATCACCCAAGCTAATGCCTGGGGAAGCAGCTCCACAGTCACCCCTCTCTCCCTGACACTGGGGACAACCCTGAGAAGGGAAGGAGCCCAAGCCCACAGCTCACACAGGCCCCAGGACCCTCCCAGTGGCTGAGCTTTGTCCTGGGTAACTTTGACCATAGTCATGGCAATACTTGGCACAAAGAGGCCCTCTCACGGGCATCCCCAACCCTATTTTACAGAAAAGAACAGGTTTGAGCTACTGGAATGTAGCTTAGTGGTAGAGCTGGCACCTAGCAGGTATGAGGGCCTGGCTTTGATCCCAGCAGCCTCCACACCAGTTAAAGAACAGGTTCAGAAAATCAGTAAGAGTTGACAATAGTCCCAGAGCAAGAGGGCTGTCTCATGCCCAGCACTGAGCTTTTGCTTCCTCTTGATGCCACAGCGCAGTACTTGGTGGTATGGGAAGGGCAGCCATGCTGCTCTCAGCCCTGAGACCAGCACCTGGCATGTTCATAGCGCCACTGAGGAGCTGGGGTTGTATTCAGATAGTCTGCACCTGAGAAGCCCAAGGCCTGGCCACACTGTAGATACCCCTGCCCAACCCCCAAGCTGGCAGGGACGCTGGTGGACGTCATTATCTCTAACCAGTTAATTGTAATGGTGGAATGCATCTCCCCAATCCTGTGCCTGTCCCTAATCAAAGCAATCCCAGAATGACATGGGACCGTGAAAGGAAACTTGCAGATGGTTAAATGAGCTTTCTTGCTTTTTATGAGGCAGCGGGGACAGGGAGGGCTGTTTTGTTGTAAGAAGTCATTTTCTCGCAGAGAAGATGTGAATGAAGCCAGATCTGGGCAGGTGGGTGCTCAGAGCCTTGCCCTGCACAACAGAGAGTGGCAGCAGAGCTGGCCAGAGGGACCGTGGGCCAGCTCTCTCCTCCTCCAAAGGCACTGCTAGACTTTAAAGTGAGGTTCAGCACTTGCCGCTTCTTAGCTCAAAAAATAGGCAGTAGCTTCCCATTGTCCCTACAAATGGGCTTTCAAGTTTCCAAGTGGCCGATAAGTTGTAGTAATTAGGACTTCTTTGATTGCAATTGATAAAAACCACAACTCAAAGAGAATAAGCAAAAATGTCACATGTTAACTCTTATTAACAGCTAAGTCCGTGACCAGTCCATCATCAGATACAGCTTGATCCAGGAGCTTCAAGGTATCATTATGCCCCAGTTGATTTCTTCCTATTTTTAAGCTCCTCTTCCTTTGCAGGCCTTCTTCTCTGATAGATTCTCCCCTCAGGATGGCAAGATGGCTGTGCTGCTCCAAATCTATCCCCTTCTGGCTTCTATCCTAGCAGGAAGGAGCCTGAATTCTGCTTCCTGGTCACTCGAGCAAAGATCTCCTGACTGGCTCTGATTGGCTGGGCTGGGAAGTCAAGGCCCTCGTCAAATCAATCACGTTGACCAGGGTGATGGGAAGTTTCCAAGAATCAGGATGTGAGCGGAGCTTGGAGCTACTGGTCCAGTGCTCCTGCAGGGATGCAGCCAGCCCTGACCATGTCTCGCTGCTCCTACTAGGGCACCAGGGAGACACCAGCTGATGTCCCCCCACAGACCAACCTGTGCTTTCAGTCACAGCCCCCACATCTTAGGACAATGCTCTTTTCCTTAGGGTCAGGCAGGAGTTCTTTTATTTGTCCCATAAGATCCATCTTCTGACCACCAAGCTCAGGGTTCAGGGTCCAAGGCCTGGAATCACCTGCTTTTCTGCTTCCCACCCTCTGTGTCCCAAGGACTGACCCCCAACCCCATCCCAAACCTCCCCTGTAACTTAGCCCTAATGATGGAGAACCACAGTTAGGTCCAACTCTACAGCCAAGGCTTGGTTCTGCCAGGAAAAGCCACTTCACCTCCAGCAACCTCAGTTTCCTCACTCCAAGTTAGGTAAAACTCAGAGAGCTAATTTATAGCATCACCAGGAGAATTAAAGTCACGCATGTAAAGTGCTTTATCCCATAGCAGAATGGATTAGGCTCTCAAAAAAAAAAATCGTATTATCCTTTCTGTGCCTCTCAGCTGTCAATCATGATGAGGGAAGGTGCCAGACAGGCCAAGAAGAGGACAGACAGGGCTGGGAGCAGGAGATGACCCAGCTGGGGAGTTGTGCCCTGGCCTTCTACCACCCTTCTTTTGATAATATTACTCCAGTTTTACCATAAAAACCAGCTCTCTGCAGCTCTCAGGAACAGTAGGCTATAGGCCAAAGGAATCCAGTCCTCTGGCAAATTTAGTAAAGGGCTCACCCCAAGCCAAAAATAATGAATAACGATCATCTACTGAGCTCTTATAAATGGGCCACGTGCCAAACTCAGCACTGCACACACATGATTTCAATTCTCAAAATAGGGAATTCTTGTTAGCCCCATTTTCCAGATTAGGAAATTGAGGTTCAGAGAGATTAACTAGCTCACTTAAGGTCTTGGAGCTGATAGATGGCAGAGATGGTATCTGCACTCAGAACTCTTAGTCTCCAAACTAGTAACCATCACTGTTTTGATGTTAACCCAAAACCTACAAATAGGAGTTGGCCTTGAGCTGGGGTGGGGTTGTGGTAGCCATCCCACCCCTGCACCCTTCTAAGAGGCACACTCTGACCTGCCAGGGTGCATGACTCCCTGGTGGGCAGAGAACTGGGGATTGCAGCAGGCTCCCAGACCTTCTCACTGGACAGCCCAAGACACGTGCTCCATGGCCACTCCTGGCCCTCCCTGGCCAGCACAGAACTCATTCAGTGCTGTGGCATTGGAAGCCCAGTGCCACCTGTGATTATGTGTGGCATGGGCTGCTGGACAGGCCTGCCCACTTGAGCCTTCTGCTCTCAACGCCTGTTTGGCCCATTGTGGGGTTCAGTCCAACAAGGATCTGTGCCGGTCAGTTGGTGGAACACTTGAGGCAGCTTCCCCTGCCCGCCCAGGCGCTGGTACAGATGGTAACTGTCCAGGGTGGCTTCTCAAGAGTACTAGTGACGACAATATCAACCACCCTTCCTGTGAACTGCCAGGAGCCAGTCTCCAGGGCACTTCTTTTCTGCTCCTTCACCTCTGTGTATTGAGAATTTTAAGGGCTCATATTAGCAAGTGTGTATTGTCAGACTCTGCTAAGTAGCTTTTATACACTATTCATTCACTCATCAACAACTTCCACAAATACATGTTTTAACTCTTTATTATGGAATTGTTCAAATCCACCAAAGGAGAAAAGAATAATGCAATTAACCCCGATGTGCTCATTTCCTAATTTCAACAGTGATCAACATTTGAACATTCTTGTTGCATTTCCTCCCACTGCCACCCAATTTTTTCTTAAACTGCAATGTTTACAAGAAAATCCCAAAGAGGCCATTTTGCCCATAAATACTTCGGCTTGAATCCAACAGTAAAGGCTTGTCTTTTCCCACTCTAACCCCAGGACCATTCTCTCACTGAACCCAATTAACAATGGCTCTTTAATAACATCTATCCCCAGCTCTTGATCAACTCTTCTCAGTTCTCTCCAAAATGCCTTTTTATAACAAACACATATTTTCAGCAAACAAATAGATCCATGCAAGACTCACTGGAAGGTACTCTGAGGGCAGTGAATGAGAGGCAGAGATCCTGTCCTTTTGGGGCTTGTGTGGCAGCTGGGAAGGAATATGGCAGGCAGGTGCTGGAACTGCGGACAGCTATAAGGACCAGGAAGAAAATGAGAGCAGGGTGGAGAGTAAATAGACCAGGAAGAGGCACATCAGTCCCAGAGACCTGTCTGAGTAGGTGACAGTGAGTGAGGAGGGGGAGGCACTAGACACAGACAGGGAATGGTGCTCCAGGCAGCAGGTGCAAAGGCCCTGTGTAGGAACAAGCTTAGTGAGTGCCAGGAAAATGTGGCTGGAGGGCTTATGAACAAGGTGGGAGAGGAGGAGGAGAGGAGAGAAGGTTCGGGATGGGGTACATCAGACCCTTGAGATGAGACCTCGGCTTTGTTCTTGAACCTCCTAACAGCCCTTGAGCTCAACAGGATGATCCATGCTTCAAAACCGAGGCTCAGTTTCATGAAGTCTGTGAAACTGCATGGGGAAAAAAAACCTCACAGCATCTTGCTTTTTGCTAAACTCTAAGTAAAATCTCCCTTCCACAAACTACAAACGTAGGCAACAAATTTCCATGGTGTGCTTGTGACTGTCATCCTGAGAAAGTACAGATGTTTTCCTCATCCTACTCACTATCACAGATTCCTCTAAGTAGCACCTACGTTTATCACTACTTCAAGATGACAGTAGTTGTCAGACCTGCCATGAGGAATCCTGTAACGTGCTAATGAGGAAGCACATCCCCAAATCACAATTTAAAAAATATTTGAATAGCTGTGTTTCAGTAGGATTGGCTTCCTCTACAATGCTCATTCTACAACTGGCAGAAGGTCTGTAGTACAATAAAGGTTAAGGTGTCCACTCCCACACCATGGGTAAATTCAGTTCCTGGTGCAAAATGGAGACGCCGAGACAGTTCACCCTAAATCCTTCCTCCTGTAGCAGATAGGAGTTACAGTGCAAGCAAGACCTGCCTGCTCCCTCTTCTCCAGAACTTTGCAGAATCTTGGAGGAGGATCAGGGGAGCTGGCAGGTCACCTGGGCCTCTGCTTTCTCCCATGCTGCTCAGAACTCTCTGGGATCTGGTCACACTGCAGCCCCACCTGTGGACCACCACTCAGGGGTAGCCCCCAACAGAGTCCAAGCCCCAATGCGATCCTCTAGACTCTCCTGCATTCCCCATCATTCTCTGCCTCCATCCATTCCCTAGCTCCACCCCCCAAACCCTTCCTAGTGAACTATAATACAGTGAACATTTTTTTTTTAGTTGTTGATGGGCCTTTATTTTATTTATGTATATGTGATGCTGAGGATTGAACATTTTAAAACGTCATCTCTCCTTATGTACCCATTCTGCTTCCAAAGTTCCTTTATTGTCCTTGAACTTAGGATAAAGACCCAAATCTTCAGTGTGGTCTGTAAGCCCTCCCACCTTCCCATGGCCCCAGACCACTCCTTCCTCCTCAAGGACTTCCTCTCTTCCTTCCTCAAGTGTACCCTGATCCATCCCAACCAGGGACTTCTGCAGGTGCTATTCCCTCTGCCTGGAACTCCTTCCCTCTGCTCCTCATCTCCTTAACTCTGTCCCTGCTCCCTGCACTAGGCCCCCTCCCTCAGACATGTGCTGTCACAGCATCAGGGACCTTCCATTCAGACCACTTGCCACAGTCATATTTTCCAACTTTTATTTAAACATATTTCTAACATATAACTCCAATTTCAATATGTAGTAGTCAGGGTTTGCTAGGTCATGCTGAGATAACAAAGATCCCCAAATCTCACTGACTTACAACAAGGATTTACTTCTTGCTCTGATCACTCTTCATTCATGACTTCATCCTGCATTTCATCTTCCTTTTGGGATCCAGCCCGAAGGACCATCACCCTTCAGAATATGCCATCCCCATAGCAGAGCAAAAGCAGCAATGGCAGGACCACCTGCGGCCCTAATTTCTGCTCCCAGCAGTCAGGTCATTTCTGCCCACTTTTCGTTGATAAATCAAGTTTATGTTCTGGACAGATGAGAATGAGGCACTCCAAATTCCAAGCAACATGTTAATGCACAAAGGTTGTCTGATCTTCCCGATGGCCGCAAGTGGTTGAGGACAGTGAGACAATGGAATACATCCTACTCAGGGCAGGGTCAGGTCTGGGTTCCACCACTGAAGCCCATAGAACATGCAGGTGGGTGGGATTCTCCGGGCAAAGGAAAGAAGCATAGCGGATGAATCCCCAGCTTTGCAATGAACTGAAGACACTTACCCAGTCCAGATGTCCATGGGTGAGGGAGGCAATCGCACACAGAGGTGACCGAGATTGGCCGCTCCTGCAGAGTTGCCCTATAAACCGGAACAAAACTGGGGTTCTGAAAGGAACGGGAAAGAGAAAGAATGTTGGGTGCGGGTGGGCAAAGGTGTCAACTTTGGCAACGCAGGGGCGGTGGAACCACCCGCCAGCCCTCCTCCATCTTTGTGCTCACGAGGTCCCTCCGCGCTCATGATTCCTCCTCTGGCTGCCTGCGCAGGCTCCTTTCTTCCCCTCACTCTGGGCTTTCCCTTCTATTTCTGTTCTGTTAAAATTACCCACGCCTTCCTGAGCTGTTGGCTGACCCATATCCTTTTAGGCAAGTGATGGAATCTTTCTTTCTTTTTTTTTTTTTTTTGAATCAAACTTGTCACAGAGGGAAAGGCATTTCTAACCTGATTGTACTCTGAAAGAAGCAGACAGTTAGAACTTAGGAAGTGACTTGGTCAACTTGTCACATCAAAGGAGGGCCCTTGGGCTCAGCGCGCCTCTGCCCTGGCGCATGCGTCCTCGCTCCAGCCCCCACCATGTAGGTCTAGCCAGAAGCAGAATCAGTCCGCAGGGTGCAGCTAGCTCAGGGTCACGCGTATCTTAAGTTCTCACCAAGATTGGAGTCCCAGGGCATGAAGGTGGGCAGAAGCAGCGACCATCTCCTACCCAATTCCACCACCAGATGAATCCCCCTGCCACCACAGGAAGCCACAACTCACAGTGGACTGGAAGACACAGTGTTTCTAAATCCCTTTCCACTCCCCAATTTAAAAAGTTAGGGAAGAGATCTGACATCAAATTTCCTACAACTCTGGGACCTGCCTACCTGGTGCCACACTTGACCTGGACCATGATGGCAATCGAGAGAGGCAAGGTCGGGGTGACGCCTGGGACTAGATTAGGCAGAATAAGGCACTCCAAATCGCAGGCGGGCAAGGTTGCTGCTTAGGAAGGGAAGTGAACCTTGGCTAATGTGGCCTCCTGAAAGCGTTGTCAATTCCACGTCTCTGAGCTCACATCGGGGAAGTCTTCTATATTACCAAGATAATACTGTATTAAGCGAGATTTTGTATTTGGTGTATTTAATGAGCAAGCAACTCCCCAAAGACCTTTCAATAAAGCCAGTAAATTTAACAGGAGAAATGCGTCAATTGGCTTTGCCGCTCTGGTTAAGAGGGCTGCGGTTTCCGCTGTTACAGACGCTGGCGTGTATTATGCTAAGAAAGCCCGGGAATCAATCTCCGAGAAGAGGGCTAAAGGTGGGTGCAATTAAGCAGAGAACGCTCAACCCTCGGCTGCCCCAGCTGAAATGATTATTTTAATGTAAAAGCAATGAAGTTGATGAGAAGTCACCCAAGTTAGGAAGCCACCAGCTCGCCGTCAGAATGTCCCTGCCCTGAAGTGTCTTGGAGAGTCGGGCTGCTCATAAAGTCAGGCCAGAGACCAAATCAAAGACTAAATACATAAAGGCATGCAGCACCCCGAACAGAGTGCTCGAATGAAATTGATTTATGGAAAGTAATATTATGGGTTTTGACAAGAAGGGAGAGAAGATAAAATATTCATGTCCATCATCTCTTCAGCTTGACTGTGGGCCACCCTGGCGCCCTTGCAGGGAGGACTGGACAGAAGTTGAATCTGGGATAGAGGTCTTGGGGGATGAGCAGGGCTCTACCCTGGGGCAGAAGATGGGGTCTGGTCCTGTCTTTCCCATAAGCAATCACTTCTCCAAAGCATCTCCCCAAATGGCTGAGAGCGGCACTGGTAGCTTTACTGTGTGCAATTTTTTTAATTAGGAAGCTTTATCTTTTAGAGCGCTTTTAGTTTTCACAGCAAAATTGAGCAGACAGTCCTACAGAGAGTTCCCTCCTATTCCCTGTGCCCATGTTTCCAGCTCCCCCTGCGGTCCACACCCTGCACCACAGAAGGCATTTCTTCCTGCTGTAACAGGAGAGCTGAGGACACTTTGGATGGGCACAGACACACAGCAGGAAAGAATCTGTGGCCACTTGTACCATCTGCCTGCTAGGGTTTGAGTATGATTTGTCTTTCCCACCCCAATTCCTTCAGGAGGCCAGTCCCCAAAGTCTTATGTTAATGATTAAGAGGGCAGAAACTTAATCTCACTATGGCGACCAGAGGTGGGGATCTTTGGAAAGTGAGTGGATGAGATTAGTTCATTAGGATAGAACCTCCCTCCATGACTGAATCCTGGGGGTTTTATAAGGTGAGGGAAAGAGACCACATGCATTGACATATGTGATCCTGCCGTAAAGTGATGCAGCCAAGGAGAACCACCCCCAGAGCCTGAGCCATGCTGTTTGAACTTCCAGCATCCAACACCATAAGCCAAGATAAACCTCTTTCTTATCAAGCATTCTGCCCCAGGTATTTCATTATAGTAACATAAAGTGTTCAACATCTTTACCAATCAGAGAAATGCAAATCAAAACTACCCTAAGATTTCATCTCACGCCAGTCAGAATGGCAATTATCAAGAATACAAACAACAATAAGTGTTGGCAAGGTTGTGGGGAAAAAGGCACACTCATACATTGCTGGTGGAACTGCAAATTAGTACAACCAATCTGGAAAGCAGTATGGAGATTCCTTAGAAAACTTGGAATGGAACCACCATTTGAGCCTGCTATCCCACTCCTAGGCCTATACCCAGAAGACTTAAAAACAGCGTACTACAGTGACGCAGCCACTTCAATGTTTATAGCAGCTCAATTCACAATAGCTAAACTGTGGAACCAACCTAGATGTCCTTTGATAGATGACTGGATAAAGAAGCTGTGGTATATATACACAGTGGAATATTACTCAGCAATAAGAGAGAATAAAATTATGGCATTTGCAGGTAAATGGATGGAGTTGGAGAATATCATGCTAAGTGAAGTAAGCCAATCTCAGAAAACCAAATGCCGAATGTACTTGTTGATACGTGGATGCTGATCCATAATGTGGGGAAGGACATGGGAACAATGATGGATCTCTGTTCACAGGGGTGTAAGGGGGGAGGGGGCATGGGGACAGCAAGGGTGGTGGAATATGATGGTCATAATAACCCTAACTTTATGTATGACTGCATATATGATGTGATTCTATACAACTTACAACTAGAGAATTGATATGTTATCCTCTATCTATGTACAATGAATTAATTTACACTGTTAACATGTAAGCCTAAATAAAACAAAACAAAACAAACAAACAAAAAAGAAAAAGAAAAAACACAGAAGCAGGACAATCAGTCAAATCCCTCTCCAGTGCGCAGCATTTCTTCCCAGCTACTCCCCTTCTTACCCCTCCTTCACACAGTGACTTTCTCAAGAAGAGCTGACACTTGATCCTGTCAGCTCTGCAGTGGGGACACCACCCACCCAGGCTATTCTGGAGATCCACCTATTGCCAAACCAGACAGTGCTCCTTAGTCTTTACCAGTTGCCCCAGGAGCATTGTACCCTGATAGTCTCTCCTTTCTTCTGAATCTCTGTATTCAGTGGTCAGTTGTACAATTGCTCAGGATATTTGTACCCCATTCTTAGGGGGAGTAGATATTCCTGTCATAGGAACCTTGGAGCTGGCATTGGTCAATGAATGTGAACAGGAGAGACATATGTCACTATGGAGAGAAAGTTTCTAGAGACAGTATGTGGGTTGGGATGTTCCCTTTACCTCTGCCGTGAGATGAGTGATGTTACAATGAGAGGCTGCACTGTCAGCCGGGGGTCCTGGTAGAGGGCAGAGGTCAACCTAACATGTTTGGGTACCTGAGTGTTATGGTTTAGATGTGGTATCCCCCAAAGGCTCACATGTGAAAAAATGCAAGAAGGTTTGGCGGAGAAGTCATTGGGTTATAGCCTTAACCTAATCAGTGAATTAATCCCTGATGGGATTAACTGAGTGGTAACTGGAGACAGTTGGGGTGTGGCTGGAGGAAGTGGTTCATTGGGGGTGTGGCTCTGGGGTATATAATTGTATCTGGAGAGTGGAGCCTCTCTCTGCTTTCTGATCCTCATGTGAGCTGCTTCCCTCTGCCACACTCTTCCGCCATGATGTTCTGCCTCACTTCCAACCCCAAGAAATGGAGCCTGCTGTCTGTAGATTGAGATCTCTGAATCTGTGAGCACCCAAATAAACTTTTCCTCCTCTACAACTGTGCTAGTCTGGTCTTTAAGTCACAGTGAAAAAGCTGTCTAAAACACTGAGTGGTGGATCTCTAGTTCTGTAGAGATTTACACTGACATTTGGGGGTTGTTACTGCAGCGAAATAAGCAAATCCTGATTAATGCAGAATTCCTGTGGCTTTCCCAACACCATGCCCCTTTAGCTTCCCACCTACCACCGTTGCTGCTCTCCCTCCCCAGGCTCTCCTGCCCTGTCCCCAGCCCATTCTAAAACTGTTGCTGCCCAGGTTCGTGTTTAGCCTATTGCTCACTGTTCTTGCTTCTATTTTACTATCTCTCCATGACTTCTGGGTCTGGATCTTCAGCTCAGATCTACTCCCTGCCCCCCACAGCATCTGTTTTCTTCTAAGTGCAGCTGTCTCTGAGCATATCCCTCGCATTTTGTGGACGACCCTAAACCTACCTGCTGCCTGCACTCCAGGTAGCCATGGGTCCACTTGATCACCGTTTGTCCATTTGATCACCAAGATGTCCTTGACTTCTCACTCTTCCTTGGTAGCACCCCAGCAATGGGCCAGTCGGTAGTTACGATGTCCTAAATCCACTCTTTCCTGTGCACTCCGCTGCCACGTCTTCTCTCCAGCCATCATTCCCTAGATGATGACCATGGTTCTGGTGCCCTTTACTGCTCCCTCCAGTCTCGTCTCCCACTCTGCTCTCTGCCACCAGCCCACCCCAAAGCTCATTTTAGCATTAGCTTAAGAACCATCAAAACTAGAGCTGGGGGCTGGGGCTATGGCTCAGCGGTTGAGCGCTTGCCTTGCATGCATGAGGCACTGGGTTTGATCCTCAGCACCATATAAAATAAATAAAGATATTGTATTCATCTACAACTAAACAAAATATTAAAAAAAAAAAAAAACTAGAGCTGACCGACTGGAGCTGCTCATGCCTGCCAAGGTTTCCATTACCCACAACACAGTCCAAACCCCTCACTGAGACCCACAAGGTCTTCCTGGGGACAGCTGCCAACCCTCAGCCCCCCACCCCTATACACATGCACGTGCCAGGACCCCTGCCTCATCGTGTGATGATGTCTCTGCAGATGCTGACGTCTCTTGTAGCTGGACTTTTTTATAAGCACCTGCCCCCCTGTGCTCTGGGCAAGTCCTACTTGCTCTGCCCAGATACCACCTCCTCCAGGAAGCCCTTCCTTACCCCCTACCACCCACCCATCCTCCACATTCCCCAGGCAAATCTCCAACACTGCATTTGCCCCACTGAAATGAGCAAAGCTGCTTAATGTCCCTCTCTCCTTTCAGACCATGTTCTTCCCCTGCCACCTGGCATTGACAACCTGTCTGCCACACAGCAGCTCACACGTGGAGACTGTTAAAGGTAGGTCTGAGCAAGTGCGAGCGTAAGTGAATAAAATCATCATTTTATACAACATCTGGTTTTCGGCTGATTGGTGAGTCCAGGATTTCATCTCTATGTCCCACTCTCTCCCCACTTCTGGTTATTATTCTAGAGATGGTGAGCTCCCCAGCCCATTCCAAATCTCCGTGGAATCTCTTGTGACAGAATACTTCTGAGCATCGTCACTTAGTGAGCACACAGGCACCCCGTGACTGCTTCCACACAGGGCTGGGCAAGGCTCCTGTCCCTCCCACTCGACTGTGGGTTCTTTGACCCCTGGATCTGCATCCTCTGCCATGCTGGGCTGCCATTCAGAGGGACAGGTCTCAGGTGCTACCTGTGGGCAGCACTGTGTGGCTTACCTCATTCAATCCTGGCAACAGTACCTCTGTAGGCTATTAGTATGCCTTATTCATACCTTAGGCAACCAAAGAACAGAGAGGTTAGTAAATTTCCTGAGGGCACGCAGCTTCTAAAATGGTAAACTGGGATTCCTCCCAGGCAGGTAGATGGCCTGCCAGTGTCTTCCTTTCAAACACTTGCGCACACACATGACCACAGAAAGCAAACTGAGGACTGGAGTCCAGGGTAGATGGGTTCCTTTTTTTGCCCCATCCTCTTGGTGCAATACCTCACCAAATGGTTCTTCTAAAACTTTGGCTCAAGACTGGGTTGTGAAAGAAGGAACCAGCTCCAAGTCCCAGCAGGACCACACCCTCCATGTGACCAACCTATCCAAACCTGGGCTCCTCACCTGTGGGAAGGGGCACCTGCCACCACAGAGGCTGGCCTGACAAGTCCCCAGAGGTGTCAGGGGCACCATGCCACCCAACCAGGGTTCTCCTTGGAGAACTTCCACTTTCCACTTCCACTGGGGAAAAAGTAAAAGCAGAGGCACAGTGTCCCGGCCACACTTGCGCTTCCTAGGGGACACCCAACAAACACAGCCAAGGGCAAGAGGAGAAACCCGTTCTGTTAGTTCAGCCTTTCCAGCCCTGCGAATGGACCCGCCATTGCCTCCTCTTTCTCCGCTGAAGTGATTGATTGTTGTGACATCGTGGGGACAGCCTGGACTGGATGCCAAAGTATCTCATCAGTTCTGTCAAACCAGGTGTGAGGCTGCCCGGCGCCAGGCGCTGGCATCCCGTGTGCCTTTCCTCACGGCTGGGTCAGGACGCTGTTGAACCAGTTGATCTGAGGGGGTGACCAGGTGCTAACCAGCTGTTCTCTGGACTCGGTAACCTTGTGTTGCTGCTGCTTCTTCACCCATGTACAATATTTTGTCAGTCCTCCTCTGCACCTCCCACTAAGAATTCACTGTCAAATAAAACCAGGTTCTTTTGCCCACAAGCTCATCATTCAGTGGGAACTCAAACAAATAAACACTTGGCCAGGGGCATGGACAGCAACAGAGAAGATGCAGCCCTTGCCCAGGTCCAGCCTTCAGTGCTGACCCAGCTGGCATGGACGGTGCACCCTGACGGCGACACCTCTGCTTCTCCCTTTCCCAGGGCTTCCTCCTCCACTCTCCCCTTCCAGCCCTCCTGCTCAGAAGACTTTCCAGGCCCCTGCCACTCATGTGAGTTCCCATCCTCTGAGCTCCTGGCTTAAGGCACACTTGATTTGCCCAGTCTTTTTGGAGGGGATCCTAGCTGCCCTAAACAACAGGCTGTGCTGTGTTCAAACAAAGCCTTTCTCAGATAACAAGCAATGCACGTGTACTTCACAATATGTAGGTAAGAAAAAAGTCACCTGGCTCTATGAACACCCAATGTCTGTAATTTTAGTTCTTTGTTCTATGAACAAATTGGCCAAGATGGAGGGGCTTTTTTGTGTGTTTTGTGTGGGGTTTTTGTTTTGTTTTGGTGCTGGGGAATGGTTTGTTTTTTGTTTGTTTGTTTTTTCAGTACCAGGGATTGAACTCAGGGGCGCTCAACTATTGAGCCACATCCCAGCCCTATTTTGTGTTTTATTTAGAGGCAGGGTCCCACTGAGTTGCTTCATGTCTCATTTTTTGCTGAGGTTAGCTTTGAACTTGCAATTCTCCTGCCTCAGCCTCCCTAGCCACTGGGATTACAGGTGTGCACCACTGTGCCAGGCTTGGTATATGGTTTTTACCTGCTTTTCAGGGCAGGGATCATGCTGCCCATCTTTGCACACCTGGAGACTCCCCTCCAGGGGATGCTCACAGCCCATGGGTGGCTGCTTTCAGTTCAGAACTGCTCACACCCAGGCTACCAATCAGGTCACTAGGTCCATGAGAAGGAGCTTCTTCTGAGCAGGTGGTACTGGTCACCCCAGTGAGGGGCCTTCAGCATGCTGCCAAGCACCAGGGCCCCAAAAGAGTTCCACTGGGGAAATCTCGCCTGTCAATTGGATCCACAGCCCAGACATTATCTCCATGCCTGAACCCAGGGGGAACTGAGGAAGTTAAGCTCAATGGTGGGTTGCCCCGGTCACCTTCCCTGAGGGACTCCTCTCTTGCAGGTGATATAGACAAGCGAAGCTCAAAGAGGAGTGCCTAGAGGAAGCTGGGAACTCACCTATAGATGCCGCCTGCCTGAGGCCAGAACCTACGCCCACCTGGGAATCTTACATGGTCCCTTTGGAATCAGATCTTTATCATTTATTCTCACTCTTTATCATTTATTCTACAAATGTTCTTGGAGCGCCTATGATGTGCCTGGTCTTTTTCTAGGATCTGAGGCTGCAGCAGCAAACAGCACCAGGAGAGCCCTGCCTGCGGGGTGCTTATGTTCTCCTGGAAACACAAACAAATGAATAAATAAGTGAAGTTTCAGAGAATAACATAGACAAAAAGTAAAGAGACAGATTAGTTATGGGAGGTTGGGAGAGGGAGGCTCCTCCTCTTTGCGTGGCCCCTCTGAGAAAGTAAAATGTGAATTCAGATTTAAATAATGAAGAGAAGCCAAGCAAAGAGCTGGGGGCAGAGGGGACAGTAGGTACAAGGCCCTGAGGCAGGAATAAAGTTTGCATATTTGAAGAAAAGGAAAACTGCTCCTTTCTAGACAGAAGTGTGAGGGGGAATATAAGATGGGTAATTGCAGGCAGAGACAGATCACTGAAGCCCTTTCAGGCCTGATGGGGAGCTGGGTTTTTATTCCAAGAGACATGGAACAGAATTGCAGGTGTTTTTCATTAGGTGCTTCACAAAGTAGCATGTCCTGGTGCCGGGCCAGGATTGCTGTGGCATCAGAAAAAGGATCTAGATGGAGCGGAAGATGATAGGATGGCCACAGTTAGCTCACCAAGTGGCTTTATTTTCTCCCTTTTAAATGGTGCCATAGCAAGAAATCTGGGGCACAGTCTTTCCAAAGCTGCAGACACACTTGTGCTCACTGACCTGGTTCACCATTTATGACCCCCTGCCCTACCATCAGGCCACCCACCTCCACTCATGGGCAGCACCTTCTGGCTGGAGAGACTCCTTCATTTGGCTGATAAGTCCTCATTGAGCACATACACAGCCAGGCCCTGTGCAGGGTTCCATGATGAGAACACAGCTACGGTCACTGACCTCTACGCTTTGACAGGAGAGCCCGGTACCAAGCAAACAACCATGCTTATGTACCCTTTCAGCTCAGAGGAACATGCAGAAAAGATCAGGGTGCTAGGGAGCTTATCACAGGAGCCCCATGCAGAGTAGGACCCAGGGAAGGTGGCCTTCTAATCTAAGATGTCAAAGGCCACTGGGAATGAACCCAAGTGAAGCAGGAGGGGTGGGAGGGATAGGTTCCAACAGGAATTGGCATGTACAAAACCCCAAGAAGAGAATTTATTGAACAAGACAAATGTGTCCCCAACCCTGTGGAGCCTACAGCCTACCAAGAAGAGGGCATTCGTCAGTTATTTGTCACTATAGCAAAATATTTGAGACAGACTACTTAGGTTTTTAAAAAAGGAGGTTTATCTAGCAGGTTTTGCAGATTCAAAGGCATGTTACCCACATGGGCTCAGTTCTGAGGAGGGCCCTCTCACTTGGCTGCATCAATCAGGGTGCATAGCAACGCGGAAGTGGGAGTGGGAGCAGACTACCTCCAGGGCCAGGAGCAAAGCGGGTGGGGCCAGGCTTGTTCTTTTATAACCCTTCGTGAAGAATGGCCTTCCAAGAGCAAGTCCCCAGTGACCTAAGGACCTCCCACCAGGTCCTACCTCCTAAAGATTCCACCACCTGGGAGACCACCACCCTGAGGATCAAGCCTTCAATCACAATAGACCTGTGGGGGGAGCACGGAACCATATGAAAACCACAGCAAAGAGGAAATGAATTCAACCTCAGTCCAAACCCAGAAAACAGTTGCCCCAACACCCAAGAGGCCCACCACTGGCATGAGTGTCAAGAGATTCTTAGAAGAATCTTTAAGAAAAGCTTTTGGACAAGGTAGACAGATATTCACAGTGCAGGGGAGACTATCACATAGACCAGAGTCTTCCCAGAGGGTGGACACAGGCCCAAGGGGTAGCCTCTTATGGGCTTCATTGCTCTAATTTTCCAAGTGGGCTGAGCAGCCTGACCTACTCAGGGTGTCTGAACCCAGGGCCTTGTGCATGCTAAGCAAGCACTCTGATATCCTCATTGAAAACACAAATCAGCTGGGTGTGGGAGGCTGAGACAGGAGGATCGCGAGTTCAAAGCCAGCCTCAGCAAGGGCAAGGCACTAAGCAACTCAGTGAGACCCTGTCTCTACATAAAACACAAAATAGGGCTGGGGAGGTAGCTCAGTGGTCGAGTGCCCCTGAGTTCAATCCCCGGTACCAAAAAAAAAAGAAGAAAAAGAAAACACAAATCATTACACTATGGATTGTTTAGGAGCATGGATATGAGAATTCGAGCAAGTTAACTTGGTGAGTGACCTTCTGAATCTCAGTAACTGCATGTGTAAAATGGGAACAGCAAGGGGCTAGGGTGAGAGTTGAATAAAATGCATATAGAATACTGTAAGGACTCATGGATGTTGGTGATCACTATTGTAATCCAATTCTTCCTGTTCTGACATTTCTGAAACAGATGGAGATCCAAACCCCCTGTATCTCAGTGTATCAGCCAACATCAGGAATCAGGCTGGTGGGGAGTTAGGGGTCAGAGAGTCCCAGGCAACCTCACCTCAAGAACAGTAAGAAAAACACTGACTCCAACATTCCAGCTTATAAATGCGCTGCTTCCGGTCTGGCCTAGTCTCACCGGATAGCCGAGGTCTGGGCTCCCCACGGAACCAGCCTCGGGCTAAATCTGCTGCAATCATTCCAGCAGCCAGAAATGGGAGAGAAATGCTGTCAGCAGCAGCTGAGCCGGCCCCAGTGGACCCCAACCTAGGAGGACAGTCTCAGCCCCAAGATATCAAGACATAGGTCACAAATTAGAGTGAAGGGGGCAGCAGAGCTAAGGCCAAGAATCCAGGACCCACGAGCTTGTTGTTTGTTAAAATCAAAGTAAAAAATGCAAAGGAGACCACACCCACTCCATGTGGATCCAACCAGAGCAAAACATTTCCAAATACAGATGAGAGGAAAGAGGGCAGGAAATTCAGCGGGGAGATGGTCCTAGGTTTTAGAGGACAGAATGTAAATGTGCCTTCTCAGGGCTTGGTGAGGGGGTGATGCTTGCTAGTGTAGGGGCTCTGGAGGGTACAGCCCGGCAGCAAAAGAGGGAACTTTCCCCAATCACATCCTTGGAAGGTGGGGTGCACTTGGTTTCAGGCAATGGTGGGAGGCGAAGGGCCTCCAACAGGAACTGTTCACCCTGGCCTGCTCCTTGGTCTGTCTGTCTCGTCTATCTCCAGTGTTCTTCCCGCACCCACCCTTTCCTGTCTCTTTCTGTGTCTCAAGGTCTTTTATTCTCGGTTTCTCTCTGTGTCATCTCTCCCTGTTTCTCACTCTCTGTCCCTGGTGGTCTCTCTCCCTCTCCCTCTCTTCCTCTCTTTTTTTCTCTCTCTCTCCCTGGGCTGCTCGCTCTTCCTTTGTGCTAGAAGAGGTGCCAGCTTCCAAAAGAGCAGAATCCTCGAGAGATGTGGGGTTTCCAGGTCTGAATGCTTAATTTCCCATTCCTGCTCAGCAAGGGCAGAGATTCACGCCACATTGTACCATGGCTTATCACATACTCCCCACCCGCCTGGAGAAAATGCTCTGTTCTCCTCCCCACGGGGGCTTGGCTGTTTCCCCTGAAAAGGGGGCACATTGCAGGACTTCTTTTAACAGTTTTGTGCCCCCTGTAAGGTGCAAAGGAGAGGAAGGTCAAGGAACCCCAGGCAGGGTCCCCACCCCCTCAGCACCCAGAGTGAGCCTGGGACTCTCCGTGGGAGGAGCGGTCAGCTTCCCTGCCAGCCATTTGGGGCTCTTTATTTTGTTGGATTCTATTCCAAGCACTCCTGCTGACTGATTTCCAATTATGTTTAGATTTGGTTACAATTAGAGAGGGAGGGGGGAGGAGAAGAGGAAAGAAGCAAGAAAAGAAAAGATAAAAAAAAAAAAATTCAATGAAACAGGTAGAAGTTCCTGGACCATTCAGGCCAAATATATATATATACATACACAGTTCCAAACATTTCAACCATACGAACTCACCAACTCTTTATCCCTTTTCCCATTTTACAGATAAGGAAATCGAGGCCCAGAAAAGTTAGACTTGCTTAAGTCACAAGCCACCCAAAGCAAATTTGATCTCAGGCATCTGCCCTGAGGTCCCCTTCAGGGACTCCTGCCGTCTCTTAGCAGCACAGTGCTCTCTGCAGAGCCCTAGCCCTGGAGACCTAGAACAGCCACACCTTCCCCTCCCCGGAGCTCCGGGGCTGAGATCTCTCTCCACCAGCTCTTCAACAGGGCTGGGAACTCTCACCCTTCTGGTCTCAGCTCCAACATCTTTCTCAGGGGGCCTTCTCTGAGCCTCCTCAATAAAAGAGTCATCTCCAAGTCCCCTAGGACACCACATACATCATACTACGTGTGTCCTTCCAAGCTTATCCCTTTGGAGATTTCGTAGCTAATTTTTTTTTTTAAATCTGTCTTCTCGGTTACTGTCTCTTTCCTGCCCTGGAAGAGAAGCTTGCTGAGAACAGAGACCTGATCCGTCTTGTTCACAGCTGTGACCTCAATATCCAGATGAGTCAGGGCTCCAGAAAGACATGGTAAAGAAGGGAACAGAGGGAGGGAGAGATGAGGGCAGATAGGAGTGAGCTGGTCAGGGTGTGTCAGGAAGCGAGGACGCTGGCGCAGTGTAGTAGGAAGGCCCCAGCCGCCCTGTGCTGGGCACTGCAGGATCATGTTGGCAAGAAGGACTAGGGACGTAGGTGGGCTGGAATCAAGGGCCTCAAGTACCAAGCTAAGAAGTCTGGCTTTACCAGCAGGAGCTGAGGGGGTCCCTGAAGTGGCGTGACACCTGCTCTGGTTCAGGAGATTGACCTGGCAGAGTGGGTGGGACAGGAGTCCCCAGGAGACCTAGAGCAGTACCCTCCCTGCCAGAAAGTCTCTAGGTACCTGGGGAAGAGACAAGGACAGAGGAAGTCAAGGTTTCTTTCAAACACCTTGCAGTGTCTGGGTGCTGAGAAAATTCCAGCTATGTACCAAGACGGGAGCAGGACCAGGAGGGAAGGAGTCTCCCATGGTCTGAAATCGCCCAGATGCATTTTCTAAAAATCAGAGCAGGTCAGGATCTTTGTTTTCTATTTTCCCCCCTGCCCACTTTGGGGCAATGAGGAACAGATTGTGTTTCCAAACACATCACAAGAATCTGCAGTGGAAGTTGGAAGAATAACCCCAGGCTTCTTGGTCTAATTCTCAAGGTCAACTGATATCATTAGAATAACATGAACTCAATTTGAGTTACAGCAGGGAAATCATGTTAGGAAATATGGGTCACTCATCACCGAGTAATGAAGCTGTTACCTCGGCGCTATCGGAAACACACTCGCTCAGAAACTTGTCCACCGCCCTCGCCCCATTGTCGGGCTGGCTCTTAACAATGAAGTCGCCCACAGAAAACCAAAGCCCACTCCAAGAGGGAGAAGTGTGACTGAGCTGGGAGAGGTCTTCGTGCAGGCAGCATCGGCGCCAGCCGGAAGGGCAGATTGTCCCCGAACAAAGGGTGGACTTGTTCCTCTTGGTTTTCATGGAGAAGTTTGCTCCACGATGCTTGAAATTTCCTTTAAAAGCCACTGTGGGAAATGAGGCAGAGAGAAGGGCCCTGAGGTCACAGAACACACACAAACCAGCGCTGGTGGCGGAAACACCAAGGTTTAATGCAGAGGAACCAGGCTCCCAGGGTAGCCCCCAGAGCCTCCATCACTGCCCTGTGCGGCAGAAATGGGGCTCAGGTGACAGGCTCTCTCCATGTTTCAGTGGAAACTAGAAACAATTTTCTGTAAAATCACCTTATTTTAGAAATGTGAGCAACACACTCAAAATGCTCTAAAAATACACGCTTTGTGTAACAGTGCTGCCAGTGTGTGACTTTGGGGGTTAAAAAATGCTAATTGATACTCTGCCAGAGATTTAAAGACCCTGGGTTAAGAGACCTCAGGCTCTGCCATCATCAGAGCCCCGTGAAGGGGGACACCATGTAAGGCCTGTCCTCACTCCAGGCCCAAAGTCCTCCCTGTAAACAGCTGCTCAGGACCGACAGTGGCTCTACATGTGGCGGACCTGCCATCACAGCCTTGGCCTCAGTCAAAAGACACTTCACAAAAAGGCACCCCCTCCATGGGCGAGCCAGTATCTAGCAGCTGATGTTGGGGGGGTGGTAGAAAGACCTGGAACCCTTATCCCCATTGGGAACATCAGTGAGGGGCTGTGGCAGCTCCAGGGCTCCCTGTGGAATCAACCAACCAAGGCCCTTGGTCGCAGGCTGGCCCCTCGGCCCAGGCCTCATTCCCTGTGCTGATCCTGCACACTTCCTCCCCGAAGCCTCCAACCCTGGCTTTCTCATCTGTCCTGTGGGAGGATCACCCATCTCCGGAGGATGCAATGCGCTAGTGCAGGGGAGGCAGCGAAGTCGGAAGTACACCATGCATACAGCAGGTGCTCAATAGCTACCTGCCATACAATAGGGTCTGAGTGCATGGAAGAAGGTAATAAATATGTAGCTAGATACAAACCACGTGGAGTTTCTTCCCCTAAACCTAAGCTGGAGCTTCTGGACTCGGTGCTGCTGAGACAGACACCTCTTTTTTGTGAGAGAGGATCCCCATCTTGTAGATCAGAGGGTGTTGAATAGCGTCTATGCACTAGATGCCAGTAGCAAGCCCCCAGTTGCAACAAAGAAAAGTGTTCCTAGACACTACTGCCAAATGCCTCTGAGGACGAAACTGCCCCCGAGAGAGAACCAGTGCCCTGACTCACGCAAGTGCCTTGAGCCACATTAGGGAGACAGTCTCAGTTTGGGGCCCAAAAGTTGACTGGAAGCCCTTCCCAGGCCTCCTTCACAGAGAACTGGAAATCTCAAGGCAGGCCAAGAGGTTGTGTGCGGTAGTCAGGGAGCATCTCGATTTTGTGCTTGAAGTCCTAGAGCTCCTTCTCCCAGCTTCCATGGCCTCCTGTGGGGGTGGAGGGAGATCAGGCGAAACATGATGGCACATGCCTGTAATCAGGGCAAGTTGGGAGCTGAGGAAGGAAGTTCGAGGCCAGCCTCCGCAACTTAATGAGACTCTGTATCAAAATAAAAAATGAAAGGGGCTGGAACTGTAGCTCGGTAATAGAGCATTCCAGAGTTCAATCCCAGTATCAAAAAAAAAAAAAAAAAAGAAAGAAAGAAAGAAAAAGAGATATCCATTCCATTGCTACCAACTTCCCAGGGAAGTTGCCAAAACAATGGTTTGATGGATGTAAGAGTACTGGACATAGCTAAAAACAATATTGTGCGAAAGTACAATGGGAGCTGATTCATACAAACATTCATGTCACCCAAAGCCAGCCAAGTAAGCTCAGCCAAAGAGAGAGAGAGAGAGAGAAAGACAGGCAGACAGAGGGCCTTCATTCACCATGCCATTCTTTCCTTGTCCCTACTGCTCTAGGGAAAGGGAAGCCACAGTTAAAATGCTCCAGGAACAAAACACATGAAATTGTCAGGACCCAGCCAGTCTGATGATGTGCAGTTCAAGGTCACGTACATGGTCTAAGTAAATGTT